>JAJEJO010004769.1:108266-207153 GCA_020662805.1 Glaucomys volans
GACCTCTTCAGGAGGGTAAGGGTCTGAGTTTCTTCCACAGGAAATAAACCCTGACACTGCTGTGCCGGGTCTTACCTCATAGCCCCAAAGCCATCATGCCCATCTTTACAGCCTCCATTCTATTCAGCATTTCACCTGATTTCCTCTTAGCCCCTCTCCAGGGCACACTGAAGCTCAGCCTCACTAAGATCAGGCTATTCTCCTTTCCATCAGAGGGAAACTGAGGCTCCCGGCCAGGGGAGGAAAGCCTCAGGTTCCTCAGTGAGAGTGGGTACCTTACTGAGCAGCGGGTTTTTCTTCTCAGCTGTTCCCTGCTCCCCCTCCATCCTTCCCCTCCTCCGTCTATGGCCTCCTCTCCAGGGGCTTCTGTGCTTTTCCTTCTATTTTCAGATACTACCACTTTGCCCCCTCTTTCTTCTCTGCTCAAACTCTCCTCCTTCTTTCTAGTTCCCCCTCTTTCCATTTCTGGATGATTCTGATGTCAGTGGTTTCCCCGCCTTCAGGTTCCCCACCACCACCCCAGCCTCCTTTCTCCCATTTTCCCAGATCCCTGGGCAGCTGGAGGGTGATCATCCAGGCTTGGATGGTCCAGGAAACTGGCAGGTAGGGGAAGTGGTTTACTGTAAACTCCCAAAAAGAAACAAGTTATGTGTCTCCTGTCAGTATCTCTGAGGAGAGATTTAGGGACATGAAGACAGGGGTGGAGTAGTACTGAGCAGGGGATATTATAAGACGGAATCTGGAAGTTGGGTGGGGAGGGCTAAAAAGGAATGGGAGATAGGAAAGTAAGAATGCCTTTTTCCCTGGCAGTCTGGAAGCATGGGTGCTCATATCTATGTGAGGTGTTTGGCCATCTAATGTAAGGCAGGGGAATGCTCTGAATCACTCCCTTGACCCAGGGTAATCAGTCATTTCATTAGTTTAAAGACAATGAAACTATTGGGGGCACAAAAACCTGGATAGAGAGCAGCCTAGGTTCAAACTCTGCCCACTCCCGCATCTCATCTTTCCCTTGCAGCTTGTCCAGGTGGCTGAGTCCCACACCCAAACCCCTTGGGGCATCTAGAAGATTCACTGATCAAGAACCTGAAGGAAAAGAGACCTGCAAGTCTCAGCATGGGGACCAGAGTCCCCTTGCCAGCCTCATAGTTGGGAAAGCAGCCAGCTTGCCTCCCCCATCAATAATAGGGATACTTACGGAAGGGCCCCACCTAACACGGAGGCTGAGGACTGCCTTTGCTGACCGTCAGCCTCCTCTCCTGTCTTGCACACCTGTCCTTAAGTGGGTCAGTCATGCGATGCTGAATAGTAGGGTGGGCCTGGGGACAGCCTGCCTGACTATATAGCAAGAATTGTGGGCATAATGGGGGCACCTGTGAGTGGGGCTCCTGGGTGAGACCTAGCCCCCGCCCCCAGGAGTTCAAGGGGGTGGGGGGCTGAGGATAGGATGGCTCGGGGTGGGGCAGGGGCAGAGGAGGCCTCCCTGCGCTCAAACGCATTGTCCTGGCTGGCCTGTGGGCTCCTGGCACTGCTGGCCAATGCCTGGATCATCCTCAGCATCTCAGCCAAGCAGCAGAAGCACAAGCCACTGGAGTTGCTGCTCTGCTTCCTCGCGGGCACACACATCCTTATGGCGGCTGTGCCCCTCACCACCTTTGCTGTGGTACAGCTACGGCGTCAGGCTTCCTCTGACTATGACTGGAACGAGAGCATCTGCAAGGTCTTTGTGTCCACCTACTACACACTGGCCCTGGCCACCTGCTTCACAGTTGCCTCGCTCTCCTATCATCGCATGTGGATGGTGCGTTGGCCTGTCAACTACCGTCTCAGTAATGCCAAGAAGCAGGCGCTGCATGCTGTCATGGGCATCTGGATGGTCAGCTTCATCCTCTCCACATTGCCCTCCATTGGCTGGCACAACAATGGCGAGCGCTACTACGCCCGAGGCTGCCAGTTCATAGTCTCCAAGATTGGCCTCGGCTTTGGCGTCTGCTTCAGCCTCTTGCTACTTGGGGGCATTGTCATGGGGCTGGTTTGTGTGGCTATCACCTTCTACCAGACGCTGTGGGCTCGGCCTCGGAGGGCTCGCCAGGCCCGGAGAGCGGGGGGTAGTGGGGGTGCCAAGGCGGGTGGGCCAGGGGGATTGGGTACCCGGCCAGCTTTTGAGGTGCCAGCCATCGTGGTGGAGGATACCCGAGGGAAGCGTCGATCCTCTTTGGATGGCTCCGAGTCTGCCAAGACATCCCTGCAAGTCACCAACCTGGTCAGCGCTATCGTCTTTCTCTATGACTCACTCACAGGGGTGCCCATCTTGGTGAGATTAGTGTCCCCTGACCTGTTCTCCCTAATATCCAGTCCCCAGCACCATCATCTGACCTTCAACTTCATTAGTCATGCAGCAGTTTCATTATCTTTCTCCAGGTCCATCATTCATCTTCCTCTCATCTATCTGTCCCCAAATTCATTGTTTTTGTTTTGTTTTGATTTGTTTTGGGTACTGGGGATTGAACCCAGGGGGACTTTGCCACCGAGCTACATTCCCAGCCCTTTTCATTTTGAGACAGTCTTACTAAGTTGTTTAGGGTCTCACTAAATTGCTGAGACTGGCCTCAAATTTGCAATCCTCCTCTCTTACCTCCTGAGGTGCTGGGATTATAGGCATCCCAATCCATCTGTGATCCTCCATCTCTGTCATTCATTTTCTAATTCCTACCACCCCACCTCCCAGCTCTATCATCTGTTCTTTAGTCCCCACTATTCAACTTTCTTGTCCACCTTTCAATTTCACTGCATATCCTTCAGCTCCATCAGCTCTCCTGCAGCTCCACTGTTCAACCTGTTCAATTGCTGAGAGCCATTCTCTATCCCCTCATGGTCTCCCTCAAGAGACCATACAGTTCCATGCATAAAACCCCTTAGGGCTCACCCCACCACTCCAGCCAGTCCCTATTCCTGGATTTCTCTCCATCTTCAAATTTCCTACACCATCTCTGTTCCTCTCCCTCCGACCCCAGGGCTTTGTCTCCAGCACTCCCCCATGACCTTCCACTGAGTTGATCCTTTCCCCTCTCTTCACTCCACCTTCACTTCCAACTTCACTTCTGTCCATTCACGAGGACAGACATTCTTTCCTGACTTCTTGCCCACCAACTGCACTGGGGATATCCAAATCAGGTAGGGCCTCTTGGCTCTAGGTGCTAACCCTCTTTCCTCATCCCCCCACCAGGTGGTGAGCTTCTTTTCACTGAAGTCAGACTCGGCTCCCCCATGGATGGTGCTGGCGGTGCTATGGTGTTCCATGGCACAGACGCTGCTGCTGCCCTCCTTCATCTGGTCCTGTGAGCGCTATCGCGCCGATGTGCGCACGGTGTGGGAGCAGTGCGTGGCTATCATGTCTGAGGAGGATGGAGATGAGGGTCAGAGGAGGGGCCCGGCTTTTGCTTTCCTGGACATCTGTCTATATTCTCTTTTCTGCCCTTTCTACTGCCTGGAGCGCCCCCTGCTGGATGGAGCCTGTGCCGGGGTGGGGGGGGGTCCCCTTTGTCTAATCTTGCATTCTGCCACTCATGGCTTCCTTATGCACTGTGGGCTCCTTTCACTGGGCACCCCTCTGATAGCCCACACTGCCCAGCTCTGCCCCCTGCTCCAGGTAGAGTGCCTGAGAAACAGTCCCCAGTCCTAACGTAAAAGCTATGGTACTAAAGGGAAGCTAAATTCCCTGGGAGAGATTCCCAGTTCTGGGACACTTTTTGGAGGAGGACAGGTAAATTTCTATAAGTAGGTCTATAGGTATGAAGCGCTAGGGATTTGGCAATGAATGCAACAAATGCAAGCTGCTCTCCAAGTCTTCTTAGAACTTATAGACTAAAGGTTCTGAGAGGTTCCCTGGAACTTCCAGGATAGGGTGGGTGTTCTGTGCCTATAACTCTGCTCCTTTTCTCTTCTAGATGGGGGCTGTGATGACTATACAGATGGCCGAGTGTGCAAAGTTCGCTTTGATGCTAATGGGGCCACAGGACCAGGGGGTCGAGATCCCACCCAGGTGAAGCTGCTTCCTGGACGGCACATGCTTTTCCCACCTCTGGAGAGAGTACACTACTTACAGGTGGG
Organism: Glaucomys volans; assembly: GCA_020662805.1. Classification (NCBI taxonomy): domain Eukaryota; kingdom Metazoa; phylum Chordata; class Mammalia; order Rodentia; family Sciuridae; genus Glaucomys; species Glaucomys volans. The sequence goes on from JAJEJO010004769.1 coordinate 112,377, forward strand.
GAATGGAAGTCCCACCCTCTACCCTGGTTCCCCACTACACTTTTCTCCAGTTTTTGTTACCTAGACCCCTATTCCCTACTCCTTTCACTGCAGGGCACACTAAAGGGCAGGTGAAGGAAAGGTATGGGAAGAAAGTTTCCCTCAGATCTCTCAGAACCAGGTTTTCCCACTGAAGCAAAAGTTTTGAAGTTGAAGAGGGTGGAGTCATCTATTTTTATTTTAAATGGGGGGGGGGGCAGATTATTATTATTTTAATATTTGATTACAACCAATTTGGTTGGTGTTAAAATTAGAGACATTTTAAATTTGCATAATGGCTACATACCAGAACTCAGAAATTAAATTTGACAAAAATGGGAGTAGTTTCCAGTAATTACAGATCAGAAAGCAGAATTCAATTTCAGGAAACATAAACAAAACCCGTGTTTACAAGGTGGAGCCCTCTTGCAGAGTCCCTACTTTGGTTCTTAGGGAGGGGAGTGCAAGGGCTTGGGCAAAACCCTGGGGCCCAGGCAACCCCATCTTCCTTTGTTCCTGCAACACCTCCAGGTCTCACCTGCTCTTCTTCCCAGGTCCCTTTGTCCCGCCGTCTGTCCCATGATGAAACCAACATCTTCTCCACCCCTCGGGCACCAGGCTCCTTTCTGCACAAGTGGTCATCCTCTGATGACATCCGAATCCTCCCAGCCCAGAGCCGGGCCCTTGGGGGTCCTCCTGAATACCTGGGACAAAGACACAGACTGGAGGATGAGGAGGATGAGGAAGAGGCTGAAGGTGGAGGGCTGGCCAGCCTTCGCCAGTTCCTGGAAAGTGGGGTGTTGGGATCAGGTGGGGGACCCCCACGGGGTCCTGGCTTCTTCCGTGAGGAGATCACCACCTTCATTGATGAGACACCTCTGCCATCTCCAACTGCTTCTCCAGGATCCTCTCCTCGCAGGCCCAGACCACTGGGTGTCTCACCCCGCCGACTCTCCCTTGGGTCCCCTGATACCAGAGTGGTTGGACTTCCTTTGGGGCTAAGTGCAGGGAGACGATGTTCCCTAACAGGAAGTGAGGGGAATGCAAGGGCTTGGGGAAAACCCTGGGGCCCAGGCAACCCCATCTTCCCCCAGCTGACCCTGTGAGCTCATGTGGCCTGCTGAACTCAGGAATGGGGCCTGAGTGAGTACACCTCATTCTGGCCCTGAGCCAAGGGCAGCTGCCTCCAGACTCTGGGGAGAGGGGCGCTAGATCTGGGACTTGGATGCCCCTGCTGTCTCCCATCCAATTGACCAGATGCCCTACTTACCTTCCATCATCCCTAGCAAAATGTATTAAAGTCCGAAGTGTTGCCATGGAAACTTCAGTGCCAGTGTACAGTGGTGGCAAAGTGTATAGTCAGAAGCTGGGGGTGGGGTGGGGCATGGAGTGCAGTAGCAGGGGACTGAGGCATAGAAAGACACATGGAAAAATCATCACACAAACTCCAACATTCCAACATACCGGAGACAGGCACCAACACATGGTGCTGGGGTACTGAAAGACACTTGAGTTTGTTGGCCTGGGGTATAAAGGATCTTTGTTCAGATTTGTGAAGGTGGTTTTAGAGTGTGGGTCTATCCCTAATGCCCCAACATGCCTGCTTCCCCCAACATCCAGGGGCTCATGTGGGCAATAAAAGTTTAGGGTCTGACTTGGTGTCCTAGGCCTGGAGTAATCCTCCTCCAGGCTGCATTCTAAAGCTTTTTCTCCAAACGGGTGGGCTGGTACATGAGAGTGTGGGAGGTATCCACACTCCTTTTCCTGGACACAAGAACTGAGGAGAACACAGTACCCCCCACACCCTGGACCACAAGGCATCACCTGGTCCTTCAACAGGAGGCACCAGATTCTGCTCTCCTCTCTCCATTTTCCCTCTTCCACCCACAGTAGACTCACTAGTCTTAAAGACCTGTTCCCACTCCTCACTTATCTCTCCACGGATCGGCCTCTGGCCCATCAGGTCTCTTTGGCCTCACTCATTCCTTCTCTCTTCCTCTCCCTCCTCCTCTCCATCTCTCCTTCCTTCCCCTCCCTCCTTCTTTCCCCCTTTCCTCTCCCTCCCTCGCGGCTCCGGGCTCCCTCCCTCGCGGCTGCCGGCGGCTCTGGCACCATGCTTCGGCTCCTCTGGCTGCTGCTGCTACTGCTGCTGCTACCTCCCCCGGGGTCCCCCGAGCCCCCCGGCCTGGCCCCGCTCGCCCCTGGGGCGCCTCCCCAGGCCCCCGACTTGCTGTACGCCGATGGGCTGCGTGCCTACGCGGCAGGGGCTTGGGCGCCGGCGGTGGCGCTGCTGCGGGAGGCGCTGCGGAGCCAGGCGGCTCTGGGCCGCGCGCGGCGGGACTGTGGGGCTAGCTGTGCGGCGGAGCCGAGCGCCGCTCTCCCCGCCCAGCTTCTCGGCGCCACGGAGCCTGACTCCGGGCGGGGACGCTCACAGGAGTCTTGGGAGCCTCTGCTCCTCCGCGCCGCGCTCCTCCGCGCAGAGTGCCTGACCCAGTGCGCTGCACGGAGGCTGGGCCCCGGGGGCGCGGCGCGGCTCCGCGTGGGGACCACGCTCCGGGACGCCTTCCGCCGACGGGAGCCCTACAACTACCTGCAGAGGGCCTACTACCAGGTGCGGGAGCCGCGAAGGTCCTACCCCTACCCAAGTTTCTGTTCCACTTGGAGCTGACCAGGAGAGGGCGGATTGCTAGCTGCTGTAACTGGGTGGGGCTGTGGGGGCGCACAACGGACCTCCACCTTTGAGTAGGTCCCTCAAAACTATGGCAAGGACCCGTGAAGGTTCCAGAAAGACAGTCAAGGAAGTGTGGGAGCCAAGTTGGATTGAGGGCGGAGAGGTCATGAGGCGGGGTGGGAGTGGATCGAAGATGAAGATGAAGACGTCTGCCTTTTTAGTGTAGTAGGCCTGATTGAGACCTACATGGGAGTGAGCGCGGCTCTTTTAGGAATGGAAAGCAGAGGCGTGTCGGCGAAACCGGCCAAAGGATGGGAAGTGTGAATATGTGTGTGTGTTTGGTGGCAGTGGGGGTGGGTTGAGTGTGAGCCTTTGCTGGGAGTAGGCGGGAGCTTGTTAAGGTTAGAGGAGGGAGGCAAGACTGAGGGCTCCTGAAGTCGGCCTCTGGGGTACAGCCAGTGGACATTGCGCATCAGCCACCAGGACAGTAGCTAATGCCTACGTGGCTGGGGGAGGCGGGGGCGTTGGTTCCACACACCTCAGCTCAGGGTCCTAGAGACCTACGGGTTTTGCTAACGGCTCAAGTCTCTCTCTTCCTCACCTCCCTTCATCATCACTTCTACCTTGTCACCCAAACTGAGACCCAGTCCCCTCTGTCCATATCCCACTCACTCCAAAGTTCTCAGACCCCATTTTCTTTAAATACCAGTCACCTGGGAGTCTCAGTATTCTGATTTCTGGGGGTTTGCAGTGGGAGGTGGGGCAACCCTGATGATCCAGAGTTTCATAAGGCTCTGAGGCAGTTCCAGAGTATGTGTCTGGGGTAGGGAGGCTGTCCAGGAGGCACTGGTCTGACACCCCCATTTCTGGGCTCTGATGCCCCCATTCTTCTGGATTCTCAGCTGAAGAAGTTGGATCTGGCAGCAGCCGCAGCACACACCTTCTTTGTAGCAAACCCAACACACCTGCAGATGCGGGAGGACATGGCTAAGTACAGACGAATGTCTGGGGTGAGGCCCCAAAGCTTCCGGGACCTGGAAACACCCCCACATTGGGTGAGAACCTCAGCACCACCCCTGTTTTGCTGCAAAGCTTTGACTGACTGGATACCCAAGCCTCACTGGACTGTGGCCCAGTTCAGCGTGGGCATCAGGAGATCTGGGTACTGGTCATTAGTGGCCCTGGATGGAGAGTCCTTCCCAAGAACTTAGTTTCTCTCCTTGGTAGTCTCTAATATCTGATGTTCTAATATTCTGATTCTGAGGCTAATGATTGTTCTTCCCCAAGTGCAGTGGGACAGATAGTCCATTCCCCAAATGAGACCAGTACCCTTCTCCTTCTTTCCACCTCCCAATCTTGGTTGGTTTCCTGCTTCCCCGAAATCTCAGGTGACTGACTGTTCCTCTTCCACACAGGCAGCCTATGACACTGGTCTGGAGCTACTGGAGCACCAAGAAGCAGGACTGGCATTGCCCAGGTTGGAGGAGGCTCTGCAGGGCAGCTTGGCCCAGATGGAGAGCTGCAGGTCTGACTGTGAGGGGCCTGAGGAACAGCAGGAAGTAGAAGAGGAGGAGGAAGGGACCAGAAGCCAGGGGGGCCTCTATGAGGCCATTGCAGGTAAGGGGTGGAGACTGCTTGTGTGTAGGAAGAGACTGATACCAGGGAGCAGCAGGCAGGAGCCAGATGGCTCACATGTGTCTTCTGCAGGACACTGGATTCAGGTCCTGCAGTGCCGGCAGCGCTGTGTGGCAGACATAGCCACACGTCCTGGTCGCAGCTTCCCTGTCCATGACTTTCTTCCTAGCCAGCTGAGACGTCTGCATGAGGCCCACGCTCAGGGTCAGTTGGGGAAGGGTGGGTCCTGGGAGTAAGTGGGGTTGGAAATAGACAAGATGGTATCCCGAGCCCCGTCTCTCCCTCCCATCTGTCTCTGGATCTGTAGTTTCACTTTCAGGGCCCAGGGGACTATCACTTCAGGAGGAGGACTCTTAATTTGCTCTCCTTCTTTGGCATCATTGTGAAAAGCTCAAGAGATGGTTCAGAGGCCTCCTTCTACCTCTCACCTCCCTTTGCTCTCTTCTTTCTTCCTCTTCTTTGAAGTCTGTCAGCAAAGGTATGTTTGGGTAAGTTTCTGAAAGAAGTGATAGATGAGGGCTCTTGGAATTGTTCAGATGATCTTGGGAAACCACCTTCTGCAGCTCTGTCTCTGTCTACATGTCTTGTCTGCCCTACCCAGGGGTCACTGTTATCCTCAGTCTCTGTTCACCTCCCTCATTCCTCCATCTCCAGTGGGGAATCTGTCTCAGGCCATGGAAAATGTCCTGAGTGTCCTGCTCTTCTACCCGGAGGATGAGGCTGCCAAGAAAGCTCTGGCTCAGTATCAGGCTCAGTTGGGAGAGCCGAGACCTGGGCTTGGACCAAGAGAGGTAACTCCCCTCCCTGCGTTTACTCCATGAGGTAGCCCTGGATCAAACAAATAGACCCTAGAAGCAACCTGGACCACTCCCAATCCTGGCTTCTTACCCAAGTGCTCTCGCCACTAGGGGGAACCTCATGTCCAACATCTGACTTCTGCTTCAATTCCCTGCTCCCTACATTAGACTGTTTTGGAGTCCAACTCTCCCCATTCTCTTCCCTTAACCTCACTCCTCACTCTTGCCTGCCCCTCCTTACACCTGTGTGCTCTCGCTCTCTCTCTCTCTTTCTCTTTCACACACACACACACACACACACACACACACACACCAGTTTGTGCCCACACCTCTGAAGTCACTCAGGGAAGAAAGTTGAACCCATAAGTTAAGAGGAGCAGTGAAGGGCTTAAGGGGCTTCCAGGCCTCCCCTGGAACCAGGGTGGCCCTGCTGTCCTCCAACCTTCACTTCCCTTCTTGTCCCTCTCCGCCCCCCTCAGGATATCCAGCGCTTCATCCTTCGATCTCTGGGGGAGAAAAGGCAGCTCTACTATGCCATGGAGCACCTGGGCACCAGCTTCAAGGATCCTGTGAGTAATGCCCTTTTCCCTTCCAGCCCTCCCTCTGGCACTGCCCAGGAGGGAGGGAGTAGTAACGCCCTACATTTATATGTTACTTCTCTTCACAACTGTCTCCCACTTTTCCATAGCCCCAGGAGGCTTGGAGAAGTCTGTCATCCTACTTCCCCGAGGGCAAGCAGTATGCCTCTAGTTAAGGGCAGCTTTGGGATCGTGCAGGGCTCAGTGTCAGTCCTTCCTGTGCTACAAACAGGCTCTGAAGTTCAACTTGCCTTGGCCTCTGTTTCCTTACCGGTAAATTGAATGATCACACCTGTCCAGAGGACTGTTAAAGCCATATCATTTGATATAAAGTACAGAAAATGTCATTGCTACCACTTCATCGCTCTGCTTGTCATTATTAGGGGATAGTGAAGGGTAGAGGTTATCTATGGCTGGTATATTACCATAGAAAATCAGTTCACTATTGACTTTTGTTGGGGGGGGGTACTGGGTATTGAACTTAGGGACACTTGACCACTGAGCCACATCCCCAGCCCTATTTTGTATTTTATTCAGAGACAGGGTCTCACTGAGTTCCTTGCTGAGTGCCTTGCTGTTGCTGACGCTGACTTTGAACTCACAATCCTCTTGCCTCAGCCTCCTGAGCTTCTGGGATTACAAGCATGCACCTCTGCACCTGGCTCTATTGACTCTTTGAGGACTGGAATATAGCTTAGTGGTGGAGCACTTGTGTGCAAAGCCCTGGGTTCAATCCCCAGCGCTAGGGGTAGGGGAGGTACATTTTAGATCTAATTATTCTTTGCTGGGGAACAGGAAAGGAGCTGTTATGTGCATTATAGGAGGTTCAGCACCTTCCCTGTCCTCAGTGATGTCAATAGTACAGCCATAGCCCCTGAGTCATGACAATGTTCCAGATGTTACCTAATGTCCCTTGGGGAAGAGTCCTGGCTGAGAACTCCTGGATATAAGCAAGGGCAGTAAGCTGGTTTAAATCCTACTCTATCATTTACTAGCTGTGTTAATCTTTTTTTTTTTTATGTATAAATATTTTTTGTTGTCAGTGGATATTTATTTATTTATTTATTTATTTATTTATATGTGGTGCTGAGAATTGAACCCAGTGCCTCACCCATGCCAGCAAGCACTCTACAACTGAGCCACAACCCCAGCCCTGCTGTGTTAATCTGAAGCATATTACTTGACCTCTCTGTGTCTCAGGGCCTACAACGACAAGATGGGCCCTTTAGCACTATCCGTTTCATAAGACTATTGTGAGGCTGGGGATATAGCTCAGGTGGTAGAGTGCTTGCCTCACAAGCACAAGGCCCTGAGTTCAATCCCCAGCACTGCAAAAAAAAAAAAAAAAAAAAAAAAGAAGACTATTGTGAATCTTAAATGATAAGTTCAGCTTCCATGTATAAAGCTCTTAGAGTACCTGACAGATAGTAAGTGCTGTGTAAGAAGTTGTTGTCATTATTATAGAGTTTGGTCTAATGCCCAGGGCACTACATTAGGTAGCCCTTACATTGAATCCAGGGCTTTTCCTATTTCTGCCTTCTCCTCTGGAAGCAGGAAGACCTTAATGTGATAGTTTGGATTGATTTCAGGTATACCAGGGGCTACTTGGTTGGTGATAGCACTTTTCTTGACTGTCACAGGATCCTTGGACCCCAGCAGCTCTCATCCCTGAGGCGCTTAGAGAAAAACTTAGGTAGGAGATGCTCTGTGGTGGGAGGTACCTCGTATTGACTGGAAGGAGAGGGAAGGGGTGATGGGAGGCTGGGTCTGGACTGTCCTGTGCACCCACTGAGCATGTCTTTCACCCCCTGAGAGAGGATCAAGAGAAGAGGCCTTGGGACCATGAGCCTCCACAGCCAAAACCCTTGACCTACTGGAAAGGTAAGTTCCTATGGTGGTAGGAGGCAGGAGCTTGGAGGGTCTAGGGGCTGGCGGCTGCTGCTGGGCCTGCCTCTCAGAGATCCTCAATGACCTGTGCCCTGTCCCTTTCCTTGCAGATGTCCTTCTCCTGGAAGGAGTGACTCTGACCCAGGATGCCAGGCAGCTGAATGGATCAGAGAGAGCAGTGTTGGATGGGCTGCTCACCCCAGCTGAGTGTGGGGTGCTGCTACAGCTGGCCAAGGTAGGAAGGCCCATAAGTACAGCCTGCTAGTCACAGCTGCCTGCTCCCTTGCTTTTGGCCTATCCCATCCCTGATTCTTCACCGGGAACTGTGCTTGCCACTGCCTCTCCAGTGGAAAAAGGTACCACTGATATGGGGTTCTTTAAAAAGGAATTTTGTCAGAAATTGATAGGAAGAATAAAAGAAAAACACAAAGGCAGCCTAGTGCAGTGACTCACAACTGTAATCCCAGCTACTCAGGAGGCTGAGGTAGGAGGATTGCAAGTTCGAGGCCAACTCAGCAACTTAGCAAGACCCTGGCTCAAAATAAAACATAAAAAGTGTTGGAAATGTAGGTCAGTGGTTAAGTGCCGAGTGGGCTTAATCCCCAGTACAAAAAAAGAAAAAGGAAAGGAAAAAAGAAAGCTCAGTGCTAGCTGTTGCTATTATCACCAGGCTACAGATTCTCAAAAGGTGGTACAGGGAAGAGGGAAAGAGCCAAAGGTGAAGGCCCAGGGACAGTGAGGGCCTTCTGCCCCCTAGCAGGGAGTTTGGACTTTATTGTTGGGTGGGGGACAGCTGCTAAAGGATTTCAGAGGTTGACTTCAGTGTTCCTATAGGACTTCCAAGTGCAGTTTTTGGTGTCAGCATTTTGTAGAATCAGTAGAGCTCTCTAGTGATGGTGTATAGAATGCAATGGGAGAAAAACTTGGGAAACTTCTGGAGTAAATAGAGTAGCCACTGCCTTAGGTCTTCATTTCAAGGGAATGAAGAGAGAACAGGCAAGAAATGTTCAGAATATCAACTATAGAAAGGTTAAGACCACCGGGCACAGTGGCGCATGCCTGTAATCCCAGCGACTCGGGAGGCTAAGGCAGGAGGATCGTGAGTTCAAAGCCAGCCTCAGCAACTTAGAGGCCCTAAGCAACTCAGTGAGACCCTGTCTCTAAATAAAATACAAAATAGGGCTGGGGATGTGGCTCAGTGGCTGAGGGTCCCTGAGGTCAATCCCCAGTTCCCGCCCCCCCCAAAAAAAGAGGTGTAGAACTAACTACATCTGTGTGCAAGATGATAAGATGAGGGAGTCAAAGATAACTGCCAAGTGACCTTCTTTCTATTCTTTTTTTTTTCAGTGCTGGGGATTGAACCCAGGGCCTTGTGTTTGTGAGGCAGGCACTCTACCAACTGAGCTATATCCCCAGTCCCTTCTTTCTGTTCTTGATCACACTTAACTCATTCTGGCTTCAGGACCTTTGCACTTGCTGTTTTCTGTATCTGGAACATTTTCCTTCAGACATTCAAATAGTTCCTTTTCATTATTTGATTTCAGTATAGATGTCTTCTCTTCAATTAGCTGTCCCCCATCCCCTGCCTGAGCAATCTCAATGTTGTAACTGTTTTAATTTTCTTCATAGCACTTATCATACCCTGAATTTATCTAGTTTGTTCATTTATTTACTTATTTATTTATTATCTCAAAATGTAAATCCTATGAGAGCAGGGACCTTTTCTTATTCACATTTCTGTCCCCAGTGCCTAGAATAGTGACTGATACATAGTAGGTGCTTAGTATAAATGTGTTAAATGAATTAATATAAAAATAGAAGGTTTGCACCAGGCATGATGGCACATGCCTTTAATCTCAGCAACTCAGGAGGCTGAGGCAGGAGAATTGTATTATTTGAGACCACCCTCAGCAACTTAGCAAGACCGTGTCTTTTCTTTTCTTGGTACCAGGGATTGACCCCAAGGGCACTTAACCACTGAACCACATCCCCAGCCCTGTTTTGTATTTTATTTAGAGACAGGGTCTCACCAAGTTGCTTAGCAACTTGCTGTTGCTGAGACTGGCTTTGAACTCACGATCCTCCTGCCTCAGCCTCCCGAGCTGCTGGGATTACAGGCATACACCACCACAGCCAGCTTCCCAGCCCTTTTTATTATTTTATTTTATTTTATTTATTGTGGTTATTTTTTCTTTTTAAATTTTGAGACAGGTTCTCGCTAATTTGCTTGGGGCCTTACTAAGTTGCTGAGTCTGGCTTTGAACTTGTGATCTTCCTACTTCAGCCTCCAAAGCTGCTGGGATTATAGGCATGTGCCACTGCACCTGGCAAGACACTGTCTTAAAATAAAAAAGAAAAAGGATGTGGCTCAGCAGTAAAGCCCCCTGGGTTCAATTCCCAGTACCAAAAAAAAAAAAAAAAGAAAAAAGAAAAAAAAAGGTTTGGGCTGGGGATGTAACTCAGTAGAAGATCACTTGCCTAGCATCTGTGAGGCCCTGTGTTCCATCCCCAGTACCAACAAATAAAATAGAAGGTTGGTTGACTAGGTGATCTCTCAGAGATGAGATTTGTATGCTGGGGTAACTAGGTTGTGGTACTTAAACTGAGATCCAAAAAGAAGACAGAAAAACAGATGTCAGAAAAGTGAACAATTGGGCTGGGGTTGTGGCTTAGTAGGAGAGCGCTTGCCTAGCATGTGTGAGGCACTGGGTTCGATTCTCAGCACCACATATAAATAAATAAAATAAAGGTCCATTGACATTTAAAAAAAAAATTAAAAAAAAAAAAGTGAACAATTCCAGCGATGGACATCCAAATAGTGGGTGACCTGCAGATGATGCACTGAATAATAGGTGGGTGGGTAATTAGGACTCAGAGTCTAGAAGCAACAAAGCCATAGAGATCATACTTTCTCCAAGAAAATATCAAATGGGAAGAGGTCAGTGCTGTCTTCCACCCCAACTCAGCTTCCTCCCAGGACCTACCCTTCCTGTTAGGATTCCATTTCCAGGAGGACTTCTCTATTCTCAGCTAATCAGGGAAGAGTGGTCAAGCCCTTTCTGCCCCAGTCCACAGCTCTACTTCTCTGCTCAGCTAACCTTACCTTCTCAGAGGCCCCTTCCCTGTTGTAGGAAACTCTGTGTAGAGTTCTGTGCACACACGGTCCCCTTGGTAAGTGGGATTCCAGACCTTTCCCAGGGAGTGATAGTCCAGACAACCATGATGATATCATTCTCTGGAAAAGGGCAACAGCTCAAGAAAAGGAGCAATGGGGAACAACAGAAGCACTGGCCTCTCCCAGGGAGTGGGAAGGTCAGAGGAAGGGTCTGGTAGCTCTGTTGGCAGTGGGTGGGCTGTGGAGAGTGACTCCACAGTGAGCTCCTTCTCTATCTAGGATGCAGCTGGGGCTGGAGCCAGGTCTGGCTATCGTGGTCGCCGTTCCCCTCACACCCCCCATGAACACTTTGAGGGACTCACAGTGCTCAAGGCTGCACAGGTGAGCAGAGGTACCCATGGCTCTGGAGAAGACTGGAGAAGAGGGTATGCAGGAGGCTGGGCACCCAGGCCCAGGCTTCTGTAGAGGAACTTTCCTTGGACTGAGACTACCAGAGTCCTAGGCCAAGAGTTGAGAAAGGGGGTGTTCCAAGACCTTGGGACCTAAGGTGTTGCCACAGAGTTGATAGAATGAGCTGCTGGGGTTGATGGACAGAGATGTTGCTGAGACTCCAAACCCCTGGATGGAAAGCAGTGGCTAGGGCTGGAACCATCATTCATTACTTTCCTCCTTTACTCCTTTTACTGCTGCAGCTGGCCCGGGCTGGGACTGTGGGCAGTCAGGGTGCCAAGCTGCTTCTGGAGGTGAGCGAGCGTGTGCGAACCTTGACCCAGGCCTACTTCTCCCCAGAGCGGCCCCTGCATCTTTCCTTTACTCACCTGGTATGCCGTAGTGCCATAGAAGGTAACTTCCAGGGACCCCCAGTATGCCTTCCCACCCTCAGGTCCCTGTTGGGTCCCAAACATGCTCATCACCCCCAACTTGCATGGGTTTCTGTCTTCACTCCATAAAGACCTCAACTCCCTTGCCTAGGTGGGGATGGCTTCTCCGTCCAACTCTGACTCCAGGAGCTGCAGGGTACGTGTGGGTGGTATGAGTCCATGGGGTGATAAATAGGCAGGAGCACAGAAACATTCACCAGATTCCTTTGTGTGCTAGGAGAGCAAGAGCAGCGCATGGACCTGAGTCACCCAGTGCACGCAGACAATTGTGTCCTGGACCCTGACACCGGAGAGTGCTGGCGGGAGCCCCCAGCCTACACCTATCGAGACTACAGGTGGGCAGCCCCTCCACTGGGCAGGCAAATGGGCACACAAAGGTCATTCCACAGCAGGCCTGGGCGTGAGTGGGGTTCTCACTGCCTCCTGTCCTCTTCCCTCCCCAGTGGACTCCTCTACCTCAATGATGACTTCCAGGGTGGGGACTTATTCTTCACACAGCCGAATGCCCTCACAGTCACGGTAGGTGTGTATGTGTGGTGGGGTGAGGGGTAAGGGGATGGGGAGGTGGGGAGTAGGTGTGACAGAGGGTACACCTGCAGGGTCAAGATTCAAAATAGAAGGTTCCCAGAGGCAAATGCAGGGAAATGGCTGGGGCCACCTTAACCCTTTCTCTTCCCGCCTCTCCAGTCCTCCTGGCCACTTGGTTATGTTCAGGGTTCTCCTGACAGAGGTTGATTGAATGCCCCCAGTAAATCTCTAAGTGGCCCCCAAGGCCTTGCCTTCAGGGTTTGCTGTACCTCCTAAAAGAGGGTGAGTATAGCCAGTGTAGTGATGCAGACCGATAGTTCTAGCTGCTTAGGAGGCTGAGGCAAGAGGATTGCTTGAGCCTAGGAGTTGGAGAGTAACCTGGGCAACATAGAGACCCTGTCTCAAAAACAAAAGAACGTGAATGAAGCACAGTCTACAGGGGTCCCTCCAGAACCCCATGCCCCAGCTGGGTACAGTGGCGCACACCTATAATCCCAGAGACTTAGAAAGCTGAGGCAGGAAGATTGCAAGTTCAAGGCCAGCTTCAGCAACTTAGTGAGACCCTGTCTCAAAAAATAAAAGGAGCCGGGCGTGGTGGCGCACGCCTGTAATCCAAGCGACTTGGGAGGCTGTCAGGAGGATCGCGAGTTCAAAGCCAGCCTCAGCAACTTAGCGAGGCCCTAAGCAACTCAGTGAGACCCTGTCTCTAAATAAAATACAAAATAGGGCTGGGGATGTGCCTCAGTGGCCGAGTGTCCCTGAGTTCAATTCCTTGTTCCAAAAAAAATAAAAATAAATAAATAAATAAAATAAAAATAAAAAGGGCTGGAGATATAGCTCAGTGGTAAAGCACCCCTGTGTTCAGTCCCCACTACAAACAAACAAACAAACAGCAAAAGAACCCCATGTCCCTAGGAATTTGAAGAAATTAAAATAGTCCTCCTCCTCATAGCAAGATAAGCATGGTGGCTTGTAGCACAATGTTGGGGCCACCCAACTCTGAATCTAGAGTTCAGATTTTGGGTTTTAACCTTTCTGAGATTCAGTTCCTAAACTGAGGTGATATTTCCTATTTTATTTTTAAATTTTTTATTATAGCCAGGTATTGTGGCGCATGCCTGTAATCCCAATGGCTCAGAGGCCGAGGCAGGAGGATCAAAGGTTGAAAGCCAGCCTCAGCAACTTAGCAAGGCTGAAACAACTTAGTGAGAACCTGTCTCAAAATAAAACATATAAAGGGCTGGGGATGCAACTCAGTGGTTAAGTGTCCTTGGGTTACAAAAACCAGTGCCCTGGAACAAGCAAGAAAAAAAATTATTATATTTACTTATTTATTTTGCAGTGTGGGTACCAGTCAAGTGCTCTACCACTGAGCTCCACCCCGCCTAATAGTACCTTAGTACCTTTCTTTATTTTATTTTATTTTTTTGGTGGTACTGGGGATTGAACCCAGGGCCTTGGACATGCTAGGAAAGCACTCTACCAACTGAGCTATATCCCCAGCCCTTGATACTATCTATTTTAAGGGTGATAATAAGAAGTGATTTAGATAATGTATCTAAAGGAATGAGCTATGGGGCTGGGAATATAGCTCAGTTGGTAGAGTGCCTGCCTCACAAGCACAAGGCCGTGGGTTCAATCCCCAGCACCGCAAAACAAAACAAAACAAAAAAAAAAGAATGAGCTAGTAGCTAGTACTAATAAACCATTAGTACATCTTAGGTATGGCTGGGATGTAGCTCAGTGGCACAGTGATTGCTTGGCATGCACAAGGCCCTGAGTTCCATCTCTAGCACTGCCAAATAATGAATGAATAAATGTTAGGTGATATTATATCCCCCCATTCCTAGATCATGGAAATTTCTAGGTAGACACAAGGGCCTAGAAATTTGTAAGAGAAGAGAGGCTTTTAATTCTTGTTAAATCACCTTCTTACTTACTTACCCACCTATAATCCAGACCTTCTTTGGGGGTGGAAAAATGCCTCCAAAAGCCCAATCTCCTAAGTCTGGTATGCTTATTCATACCCTCCGATTGCTTCATAACCTGGGCTTCAGGGGTTGGGCAGGAATGATCAGGGCACCAGGAGGAGGAACCAACAGAAAACCCTCAATGGAAGCCACTACATCCTTTGACTCCCAACTTCTCTAGCCTAAATCTGTCATTTTTACTCCTAAAGTTAAGGCTGATTTCTCATTTGCCCAAAGTCATTCCTTGAATGAAGGAAGGGAAAGTGATAGGCAAGAGAACTCACCATCTGAACCCCCTGTCCCTGTCCTGCTCCAGGGAGTGAGGGCCAAGTTCCCTGAGAGGACTAGGCCGATCCCTGGAACTGAACCTGCCCTACCCCCAGGCTCAGGTTCGTCCTCGCTGTGGACGCCTTGTGGCCTTCAGCTCTGGTGGGGAGAATCCCCATGGTGTGTGGGCTGTGACCCGGGGAAGACGCTGTGCCCTGGCATTGTGGCACACATGGGCACCTGAGCACAGGGAGCAGGTAAGGAGGAGTGGAGGTAGGAAGGAATGTGGTTCTTCTGGGGAGTGAAGGGAGGGAGGGCAGGCAGCCACTGAGGAGGCTCTCAGCTGGGTGAGATGGGGTTGAGATGGCCCAGGGAAGTAGATACAAGGGATTGGGTCAGACTGTCCTCCCCATCCCCCAGGAATGGACAGAAGCCAAAGAATTGCTACAGGAGTCAGAGGAGGAGGAGGAAGAGGAAGAGGAAGAAATGCCCAACAGAAACCCTTCCCCAGAACCCCCTAGTCGAAAGCTTCAGAGGGTCCAAGACAAAACTGGGAAGCCACCTCGGGTTCGAGAGGAGTTATGAGTGACTGAGCCAGCTCCTTGGGGATGTTGACCACTTAACTTGTGAAAGGACCCAAGAGAAGCTCCTGTATGACATCAAGAGCAGAACAGCGAGATCTCTATCCCTACACTCCACCAACTTGGGGACTCCTGAGGGCCATCCCTCACTGAACTCAGAGGACACTGAACAGACATAGCCTAGAGCTCACCAGGCCTGGGAGCTAGGATTGGCCCCAGCTGATGGACCTGTAGCCCTAGGACAGACACAGGACACTATACCTCCCTGAAAAGAAATGGCAAGGATAGGAGACTGACTTTCTGTGAGGAGGATAGAGGGAAAGTAACTCACTCCTCTCTCCCAATAAAGAACATGGTGCAATAAAGAACATGAAGATCCTTAGCCAGGACCCTGTCCTGTGTATTATTACAGTTTCTGTGGTGGCTGGAGGTAGGGGTGTCTATGACTGGCCTGGGAGGAGACAGGTGTCTTGGGCCTCCCAGAAGCTGGACTGTGTGAGACTGTGATTTGTCAGGGAAATCTCAGCCACCTGCTCCCTCATGCAAATGTACAAGCCCCTGACAGCTGTTCCTTGGGCCTCCAACTCTAAGCCCCACCTTCCCTCCCTGAACTTGGTTGAGATAGGCTGAGATCCCTCTGGTTTTCTGCTTTCACAGCCCCAGCTGGGCCCTGTGAATCTAGGGGGCAAGGAGGGGGCCACATCCCAGCCTGGGAACTGGGGACAGGTTTGCCCTCTCTTTGTAGTCCTTCCTCTGCTCAAAGCAGGGGCAGTCCTTTCTAGCCTTCTCTCTGGATCCCCTGTACCTTTCTCCCTCCCCAGGATCAGGCCCAGGGGCAGCTGGTTAGGGTTTGTTGAGAAGGAGGATTATCCAGATCAGTCCCTTCTAATCTCAGCTGTCTGTACCCTCCCAGATTCACCTCTTCCCCCACCACCCTCAGCAAGGGAACACAATTTGGGGCATTGACAATGGGTCCGGGTCCATCCATTGCCCTGATATCCTGGCTCCTGGCCTGGTTTCTGAGCAGGCCCTGACTCCAATATCTTGATCACAGGTGGGGGCCAGAGCTGAAGGGGCCACAGGAACTGTGGCTTCTCCTGCTCTTCTCCCAAACCCCACCCTTAATCCTCACAGCTTTGCTCTGATCCGTGGGGCCTGATGCTCTTATCTCTGCCTGCAGAGACTGACCAGGGAGGCATCCCTTCATCCCCTCCTCCCTCTCCAGGCTGACTGTGGGGGGGTCACTCTCTCTAGCCCACACTCCTGCTCCCACCCCTCCTACAAGCTGGGCCCAAGTCTCTCTGGAAGCCACACACCTTCCTCCCTCCCTATCCCTTCCCCACAGGCCTGCCAGCTGATTTCATTTGCCTGACGTTGTTGGTTGTTGTCGTTGGCCCTACCCTTCTCTGTCAGTGTCCCCCCACCCCCACCCGCACCAAGCCCAGTCGGGGCCAGGCCAGGCCAGCTCCTCTGGCAGCAGAGCTGGGCAGGTGACAGGCAGGCATCGCAGCTGAGGGAGTGAGGAGGCACCTGGGAACCGGAGCTGGAAACCTGGGAGAGGTCCAGCCAGAGCCCAAGTAAGAGGGAGCTGGCCAGGGCTCTGCCCTCTGGGGTGGGGGCTGCAGGACGGGCTCAGGCAGGGCTGGGGCTGGAGGCGCAGGACTCCAACTGGAAGGACCTAGCTGGGAAGAGGGTTCAGGCACGCCCCCATAGTTTCCCCATTTCCCATAGTGGGACCCAGCCCTTAGGAGTCTGGGGTGGGGTGTGAAGGATAGGAAAGAGACCTGGTGGGGACTTCCCCAAATCTGCCCTATATCCCTGGCAGGAGCCGGAGCTACCACTCTACCTGTCCGCCATGGGGGAAATGGAGCAGCTGAGGCAGGAAGCGGAGCAGCTCAAGAAGCAGATTGCAGTAACCCCAGAACCTTCCCACTAGGGACCCCAGAAAACTGAGGATAAGAGGGAGTGTGGCCTGGGGGGGGAAGGGACTGGGTTTGCTCCTATTTGACACCTTAGAGACCTCCAACCAAGAAGTGTCAGAGACTTTCTGAACTTGGGTTTCACATTTGAGACCCCCCCAAATCCCAGAGCCCTGTACCATCCATTTGCATCTGAGGCCCACACACGATGACCCCCACCCTACTTGTAGCCTTCCCTGATATTTGCATTCCCTGCAGGATGCCAGGAAAGCCTGTGCTGACACTACCCTGGCAGAGGTGAGACCCTGTTCCCCCAGGGCAGGGAATGAGGGGAGGGGACAGGTGCTCCCTGACCAGCAAAAAACTGGTGCCCGGGCTTTGGTACAGTGTGTCCTTGGAGTGAGGAAAGGCACTAATGAATTCATTCAACAAACATTTAGAGAGACCTGCTCTGTGCCAGGCACTGTATTAGATGCTGAAGACGCAGATGCTGTTCCTATTCTCATCCAAAAAACAAGAGTGATGATAGTCCCTCTGGGTCACTGGAGATGAAAGGAGTGAGAGGGCTTGGCAAATCATGAAGGCCATATAGATTCTAGTTGACAGTTGTCTAAGACTAATTTCCACCAATTCTAAGATGTACATTTCTTTATTTTTAGGCATCTCTGAAATCAAGATGTATCCAACAATGGATGATGCCTCACAATTATAATTGATAGCGTTTTTTCTTTCTTAGTGGGGTATAACATAATGCTGCTTTTTAGAATTGATGACATCTTTGATTGGATTAAATATTTTAATAATAGTAAATACCATGGCCCAAACACTGGCTAAGTTGCTTAGGTGCCTAATTTTATGTAATTTTCATGACAACTCTGCAAGATAGGTGCTATGATAAAGCCTCATTTTATACCTTGAGAAAGGGGGTTCAGAGAGGGTAAGAAACTTGACCAAGATAACAAAACAAGTAATGGCAAATTGAGTCTGTTGACTCCTGAGCTCCAGCCTAAGTCTACAGGCTGGTTAGCATTCAAGGGTCCTAGAATCATGAATTTCTGGAGGCAAAGTCCAAGGTCATGATGATGCCTGGATACCCAGTTAGAGCTGGCCATGCTGAAGTGGTATGTGATGCCTGAATACCCAGTTAGAGCCGGCCATGCTGAAGTGGTGTGTGAGAACAAGTGCCTATAGGCTTGGAAAAGCATACTGTGTATATCTTTTCCCAAGTTTATTTTAATGAACCTCACACTGGTAGCTTGAAACTGATCAAGGTGTGAGAATTTATGTAAGAAAAACCTCTCCTTTCTCCTTGCAGTCTGGTGAAGCATTGCTAAACATAGGCTACGGGTCATGCAAGCATCTGTCTCCCATAGGGATCTAAGTCACTTCAGGGCAGGGACTTATTTCTCTAAGACCAGGGCTGGGGGAAGAGGGGCTGCCCTTGAAGCAGGAACTTGTACTGATCAGTGACTGATCAGGCAGACACCTGACATCTAATCCCCCTTTCTCTGCAGCTGGTGTCTGGCCTAGAGGTGGCGGGACGAGTCCAGCTGCGGACACGGCGGACATTAAGAGGGCACCTGGCCAAGATCTATGCCATGCACTGGGCCACTGATTCTAAGTGAGGCTTGAGAAGAGTTCAGAGGGGAAGGGGAAACAGGGAGGAGAGGTGTGGATGATATGGGTTGCCCTCTCCCTAGGCTGCTGGTAAGTGCCTCGCAAGACGGGAAGCTGATTGTGTGGGACACCTACACCACCAACAAGGTACCAGCCCTACCTACCCACCTTCACCACTACAACCTTTCAGAGGACACTATGCCCACTTTCCTCTGCCCCTGAGCACCTGGAGCTCAACTCAGTTCCCACTTCTGTCTGAATTTCCCCTCTCTGCAGGTGCATGCCATCCCACTGCGCTCCTCTTGGGTCATGACCTGTGCCTACGCCCCATCTGGGAACTTTGTGGCATGCGGCGGGCTGGACAACATGTGTTCCATCTACAGCCTCAAATCCCGTGAGGGCAATGTCAAGGTCAGCCGGGAGCTCTCTGCTCACACAGGTGAGTGAATAAGACCCTCTTTTCAGTTCAGACCCCTGGCAGGTTGTGGCTCTGCAGCCCAGGGCACTATCCTCCTAACCACCTCCAGGTTATCTCTCCTGCTGCCGCTTCCTGGACGACAACAACATTGTGACCAGCTCAGGGGACACCACGTGGTGAGGACTGAATGCTGTCGGTGCTGAGGCCTCGGAGGCAGTCCTGTCCTAGGCACATGTGGCCTCTCAGTGATAGCTTTCCTCTTTCTTGGCAGTGCTCTGTGGGATATTGAGACGGGGCAACAGAAGACTGTGTTTGTGGGACACACGGGTGACTGTATGAGCCTGGCTGTGTCTCCAGACTACAAACTCTTCATTTCGGGGGCTTGTGATGCCAGCGCCAAGCTCTGGGATGTGCGGGAGGGGACCTGCCGTCAGACTTTCACTGGCCATGAGTCTGATATCAACGCCATTTGTGTGAGCAACTCTTCCTGTGCCCACTCCTGAGACCACCTCACCCAACAACATACATTCCTTGCCCCTGTCAGGGCTCCCCTAGCCCTTTCTCACTTCTTAGTTTGAAATAATTTCACCTTACAGGACAGGTAAAAACTAATGAAAGAAGGATGAGGCAGAATTGCAAGTTCAAAGCCATCCTCATCAACTTAGTGAATCCCTAAGCAACTTAGTGAGTCCCTGTCTCTCCACATCAAGCTCTAGGGCTCAGTGATTAAGCACCCCTGGGTTCAATCCCCAGTACCAAATAAAAAAACAAACCAAAACAAACACTAAACTAACAACACAAGACACACACACACACACACACACACACACACACACACACACACGGTGTCTGCCCACTCCTTACCAGGTCTGTTCATTTTGTTTGAGGTGCTGGGGATTGAGGCATCCTTTTAAATGGTAGGCAACCACTGAGTCATACGTCCAGGGTCCTTTTTCTGGTTTGTTTGTTTTTTTTTTTTTTTTTTTTTGACAATAGTAGTTTGCAGGCATCATATCACTTTACTCCTTAATTTTTATTTTTATTTTTATTTTTTGGTGCTGGGGATTGAATCTAGGGCCTTGTGCTTGCAAGGCAAGCACTCTACCACTAAGCTATATCCTCAGCCCCACTTTACTCCTTAAATACTTCCAAAAACAAGGTCATCCTCTAATGTAGCCACTGTATAATTCTTAAAATCAAAATTCAACATTGACACAATACTGTAGTCTACATTCAAATTTAACCAGTTATCAGCCAGGTGCAGTGGGGCACATCCCTATAATCCCAGTGATTCGGGAGGCTGAGGCAAGAGGACTGCAAGTTTCAGACCAGCCTTAGCAATTTAATGAGACCATCAGGACCTTAGTGAAACCCTGTCTCAAAACAAAAAAATAAATAGGACTGGGGATGTAGTTCAATGGTAAATTGTCCTTGGGTATAATCACCAATATGGGAAAAAAAAATTTAACATTATCCAAAAAATGTTCTCAATGGCAATGTGTCTTTCTATCCAGGATTCAATGTGGAAATACTGGTATATCCTTATCACATCCTTTTAGTCTCTAAACTAGAACCATTTTCCCATTTTTCTTTCATGACATTAACACTTTTTTTTTTTTAAATACAAATAAGTTTCTATATTTTCCCTCTGATTGAGTTAATCTGACATCCCTCATGATCAGATTCAGTTTATATAGCTGACCAGCCTACTTGTGTAGTCACAGGAATCTGGGATGACCTCAGCCTTCTAGCTGTGTGACCCCAGAAGAGCCATTGTGCTCTTGCCTACGACTTGGGAATGATGCCTGCCTGCAGCCCTGTAGCGAGGATCAATGAGGGTGATGGGGGATCTGCGGCTGAGCCAACATGTGATGTATGTCAGCAGTGAATAGCCATGTTCTGGCTGCTTCTCACCTCAGGCCAGGGAAGGGACAGGCAGGTAGACTGAGAAAGAGCTTGCCCTGAGCTATTAGGTGGGTGCCAGAGAGCAGGCAGGAGGGCAGCAGCTCCCTCCAGTCTGAGTCCCAACTGCCTTCCCACCTATACCTTCAGTTCTTCCCCAATGGAGAGGCCATCTGCACGGGCTCAGATGATGCCTCCTGTCGTCTCTTTGACCTGCGGGCAGATCAAGAGCTTACCAACTACTCCCACGAGAGCATCATCTGTGGCATAACATCTGTGGCTTTCTCACTCAGTGGCCGCCTGCTCTTTGCAGGCTATGATGACTTCAACTGCAATGTCTGGGACTCCTTGAAGTGTGAGCGTGTAGGTAAGGACCCACCCCAGCCCTCCTTCCCAGTTCTGTCCCCTCCCACCAACAATCTTGCTGCTGTTCCCTAATTACTGGATAACTCTACCCCGAAAACCATTACCCCTTGCTTCCCAACTTAGGACCATGTCCCCCCACCCCTCCCCTAACCAGTGGCATGGCTGCTCCATACTAGTCATCCCCAGATCTGTGGATGTTGAATGCTCAGTATATTCTGGGTGCCTGAAGCTCCAGGAACATGCACGGAAGGGAAGATTAGTCTCAGAGAGTCAAGGAAGAGAGTAGAATCACGATCTGGAGTGCCTGCAGTGTCCATGGCCCCAATCTAGGGACTTGTCTTGGATCAGCCTGGTCTAGAGTTGAAGCAGATAACCTGGCTTATTCAACAGGATGCTAACAACGAGGTGGTAAAAAAACACTTGGGCCTAAGAGTCAGGATTCAAATCCTAATTTGGTTGTTTATTTTCTAAGTTCCCGGGCACAAGTCACTTCTCTCTGGGCCTCACTTTCTTCATCTACAAACAAAGGAACTGGATGAAAAGGGTGCCCCTTCCCCATTTCCCCATACCCATCAAGGTGATCCTGGCTTTTCTCAAAGCCTGGCAACGCTTTGAACCTTTCCCTGTCTGTTCTGCCCCACCCCCAACCTGAGTTAAGGACAGAGGAATTGGCCTCAAGAGTAATCCCTCCCCTTAAGGTTAATCCTCTTTTAGTCCTTCAGTCTCCTTCAGGGGCTGAGAGTCCAGCTTACCCCTAGGGTTCCTGCATACTCGCACACACTAATTTTCCATGACAGCATGTGAAGATGGCTGATTCCCTTCCCTCCTTCTCAGGCATCCTCTCCGGTCATGACAACAGGGTCAGCTGCCTGGGTGTCACAGCTGATGGAATGGCTGTGGCCACTGGTTCCTGGGACAGCTTCCTCAAAATCTGGAACTGAGGCCTGTGGAAGGCTATGAAGATACTCAGCTGCCCCCCAACATCTGATCTCTTTTAGGTTCTCTCTTCTATATCCCAGGGGCCATTTCCACTAAACTTCTTCCTCTGAGGCAATGGGAATATGGGAGTGTGCCTTTGAGAGGCAGTATCAGGGACACAGGGGCAAAGAACTACCCCATCTCCTCCCATGGTTTCCCCTCCCCATAGTCCTTACAGCCTCTCCCTTAGGTGCAAGGAAAACCAACACTTCCCCATCCCTTTGTAGGCCCAGCAGTTTTCCAAGGTGAGACCTCCGGCCCTAGGAGTCTTTCCCCAGAGTCATTACTTTTGTCCAGACCTGGATGGTACAGGGTGCACAGCCCTGTGATATGGCTCTAGCATCACTACACTCTTGGTCCCCTTCTCCTTCATGCTTTTTCCTTTTTCTACCTTTTCTCCCTCTCCCAAAGCACTTGCAATAAAGTGTAGTACCCTGATACTTCTGTGATATTTGGCTTCCACTCCTCTTCCAAAATGACCTAGGTCCCATTTAAGGGCAATAAGGTAATATAGGTTATTTGATGAAGGCTGGATACTGGGCAGATTGTGGACAGGAAGAAGGTTGAAGCAAAAGCTGGAGAGAGGCTGGAGAGGGTCAGGAGAAGGTGAACTTACTAGTGGCTCGCACGCGAGTGTGCGTGTGTGTGTACAACAGTTCACTACTGCCTACTATAGTGAATATGTGTGCATATGTGTGTGTTGTGCAGGAGTCAGATTATAAAAGGCCTTGAATGTAAGGTCAATGAGTCCAGAATTTATTCTTAGTATAATGGGAGGTCATTGAAGTTTCGAGCACAGGAATAATATGATCAATTATGCTTCTCAAGCAGACTGCCCTAATAGCAGTGTAGGCTGGTAGAATGGAAGGAGAGACTGGCACTCTGGAGATGAGGTAGGAGGTATGTGGCAAGAAATGCAAGTGAGACAGGACAGGACTGATGTAGCTCAATGGTAGAGAATGCTTGCCTATCATGCACAAAGCTCTGGGTTAGATCCCCAGCATCTTGAAAAGTGACAGGACGGGGGGCAAGGGAGAGGAACTGGGAAGAGATTAAAGACAAGGAGTTACCAAGATTTAGTGACCAAATGCTAAGATGTGGGACATTAAGAGGGAAGGATTTCATATGATGACCAAGGTTTGGGATTGGGGAGCTGAATGGATGATATTCACAAGGACAGGGAATAGGGGATGAGGAATAGCTTTTGGAGGAAGATCATAAATTCACTTTTAGAAAACTGATATTAAAGTGCTCATGGGGCAGCTAGAAAAGGATCAGGATTAGAAAGAGAAAGACCTAGAAGTTACCAAAATCAACACTTAAAAGAGAACAAGAGAAAAAAGCCAAAGAAAGAACCCTGGAGAACACTATAATTTAAGGAAGGTACACAAACACACACACACACACAAAAAAAACCCTCAAAAGTATCAGTGGGGAGACACACAGGGAACACAAGTTTGCCATTCTACACATGGAAGACCCAGTGCAAGCTTTAGGTCCTTTAAAAGCATCATTTAAAATCACATCCTTTAATACACAAGAAATATACAAGACAAAAAGAAAGTCTGATAAAGTTCTAAGTCCCAGAGTTGGTAGTTTAGGAGGAATCAAAGAAAATAAGATTTTCCTCAGTCTCCCTGGGAAAAAAGGGGTGACAGAAAACAGAGCATCACCAAGCCCTGGGTGAATCCAATGTAGGGACCACATAGGGCTTAGCTCTCTACCAAAGTAAAGTGCTGATTTTCCTTGTCATGGTCCTGGCCTTGCTCCCATGCTCGTCCTCCAGTTTTCAGAAGTCGTCCTGTTCCAAGAATGGCTCCTTCCTTTAATTCCCTAACATTTTCACTTAGGGGAGAAGGTCGCTTCCCCTGCAAAAGGCAGTATGTGAGTTGGGATACAGGGGATAGATGTTGTTCAGGAGAGGGAAGACCTGGGTAAAAGGGCCTCCCACCCTCTATGTTGGATATCCTAGTAATAGCTTTCACCCTCTCTCTCTTTACCTGTCGTGGTGTCAGGGTCCCAGGGGAGTTGTCATCCTGCAGGATGGTGAGGGGGGATCTCCCTAGGCCCTTGTTGTTTGGTTTCCGTCTATTGCGTTTAGAACCTAGGGTGAGTAAGATGTTAAGGCAAGTACTCAAAATAGGGGCAAACAGTTTATTTTCTCTATACTCATCCATGGACATTTTCCCAGGACATTATCCTAGTTTTTCTTTCCTACACCTTGCCCTTATATTTTGTACCTGAAGATCGGGGACTCTCAGGGTCTTTTGAGGGGTTGTCTGAGCTCTGGCTGGCCACTGGATATTCTGTGGGATATCTTGCATCCTCCTGGGAAGACACCTGTTTGGAAGGGAGCTCAATGTCGTTCCAAGGTAGCATTTGGTCCTCAAGGGATAACTGAGTATCCAAAGGCAAGTCCAGTTCAGAAGATGAAGGTACTCCCAGGGGCAGAACAGATTCTGGGGGAAGATTTGATTTGGAGGCTTCAGTCTCAAATACTTCACTCAGCTCTCTCACCAGTGGACTCTGAGGGTCTAAAGGAAAGAAATGACTTGAGTAGTAATCTTCTTTTATGATACAAATTTGTAATGACACAAATCATTCAGCAAGGAGGGAAAGATAAGGAACTTTAGGATGTGTGTCTGGGTGATTAAGGGAATGGGAAGAATTAAAGTGAGAGGGCAAAATGTTGACAAGAGTGAGATGGGAGCTGGAGATGTGGTTCAGAGGCAGAGCATGCAGTAGGCCCTAAATCTGATCCCCAGCACCCCTGACCTCCCCCCCCCCAAAACCCTAAAAATCCTGAAAGGATGGCTTCACCAATTGGACTCCACCCCAGAATAATAAGTGACAGCCTCATCAGCACTCCCTAGGTCCAACACTTACCTGCACTGCTGGTTTTCATAGGTGTCCGTGCAATGCCAAGGGTAGGAGAGCGGGGATCTGAGTCCTGGGCCTGTTTTGGATCTTTCAACTCTTCTCCTGCTGGTAGGCTTGACTGTGGAGAGCTCTCCACCTGTCAGGACCATAGGCTAGAACAAGTCTGGGCCCTGACTCTCTTATCTTCTCCCCATTCTCCAGGCAGGGATTGCAAAGGCTCTCTGACATTCAACCTACCCCATGCAGAATGAGAATGTAAGAAAATAAGGCTCCTGTGGTGTGAGGGTGTGAGGGCTCTCTCAGAATCAGGTTAGGCAGAGACCCAAGGATTCAGCTTCTCCACCTTTTTCGTTAAGGCTGAGTACCTGGATAGGAGTGCGTTGAATGCCAGCACTAGGTGATCGAGGGTCCGCTACTCGAGCCAGATGCTTGTTGTGTGGTGGAGCCCGCGCTGGAGTGACTGGGACGCTCTTGGTTGAGCCCATCTTCACTAGGGGCGGGGGCAGGGCCCGGCAAGGGTACAGGAGAGGATGCCTGTTAAAAGTGACTCAGGTCTCAGCTCTTACTGCGACCACGTCGGACCTCTGATCCCAAATCACTCGATCTTTCCAACTGAGGAACCTCCTGGTCGCCGGCCCAGAGGCCTCTGGAGGATTAATGACTACTGTAGTTTTCTGAACGGCTCATTCTGGATTTTCCGGATCCTCTAACTTACTAATTTACTCAAATCACTTACCGGGCCCCAACTCGACTTTTCGGTGCACACCAGCTCCAGGATCAACTCCCGATGCGAGGAGTTTCAAACTTCCCGCCACGCCCCTCACCCTGACTCTATTGGCTGTTTCGACGTACGCTCCCATAGGCTTGCTATGTGAGATCCGCCTCCAGAGAAGGAAACCATTGGTCAATGAGGATGTCTATCATGAGGACTGTGGAGGCGATGGGCTTGGTTTGCCCAAGGGTGACGCCTCTTTGATAAGGGGGACTTTTGTTCTTTATCGACCTGTGAGCTGTCGACTGTGAGATTTTGATGAATGCCAATCTTCGCTTTTGAGACCTCCAGTGTTAAACACAAGTGATTTATTAAACAAAATAGAATCATGAATGATTATGCTATTATTCACAAATTCAGATAGTTGTGGTTTTCCTGAGACGAGATAGTAATTCTTATTGGTTGACGGAGTTATCAATCACTCACGTTAACCCTCTCAAACTCCGCCTCATTGGATAGCCCCTGTTCAAATGCCAAGAAAACAAACACCCTTCTACTTTCTGATTGGATGAAACCCCAGGAAAGTTTCGGGAGTGGAGAGGTTTAAACAACCGTCAGTTTCTGCTCTTCACGAGAAGGAATTGCAAGGGTCCCCGTGTCCCAGCAGTCGCAACTCTGCAGCCCACCTGGTTGCTCTACATGCGCTCCTGCCCTGAAAGAGTGGGATTGGTCCTTTTGACCATCAATTGCATTAGGAGCGCTTTTCATTGGCGTTAGCCAAGAGTAGGGCAGAGGGCGGAGCGCTAGCAGGCTGGCAGAGTCCAACTGCCATTCTCGCGCGTCTTGCCTTCAGCGCATGCACCTAACGAGTAGTGCTCATTGGACGGGAGAGCAGGGGTGGGGGACTGGGAACGGTGGGAGCCGCTGTGTGTGGAGGAGCTGCTGCCGGTGTCATGGCGGAGCTGAGTGAGGAGGCTCTGCTGTCAGTGTTACCGACTATCCGGGTCCCCAAGGCTGGAGACCGGGTCCACAAAGACGAGTGCGCCTTCTCCTTCGACACGCCGGTAAGCCCATTCCCCACGCCCGCAGAGAACACGACTTACTTCCATCGCCCTGGTCATTCTGCCGGGGCCTGCAAGGCTTGCGCTACCGCCTCCTTGCCATGCACCCTGGGATTTGTAGTCTCCCACGCTCCTCTTTGCCGTTGCTTTTCATTAGATGGGTTTGTCCTGTGACTACCGACCCCGGAAGCCGCCGCGCTCGCCTTGCCCTCTCCGGGTCTCGTGGAGCACTGTGGGCAATGTAGTCACTCACTGCCCTGGTTGCCGTTCTAAGACTAGGTTGCAACCCATGATCGGACTACATCCTCCATCGGACGCTTGCGAAAGCCTAGGAGTTGGCCCTGCCTTGTCGCGCATGGCTCTCCGGGTTTTGTAGTCTCATGTGGGAGAGATGGGGGCGACTCCCCACTGTTCTAGTCTAGGGTTGGGGTTGAGAAAGTGGGGACTGCAGTTGGAAGCGGCTGATAGTCTGGAAGTTGGGCTGTGAATAAAATCGATTCTGAGGAAAACCGAGTTAGCCTCCACCCATGGCTAATATGGACGGGGGCGGAGAGATGGGTCATTGGTGGTAGGGAGGGGAGGAAAAAGGAGAGGAAAGCTCTAGTCCTTTCTCCATTGAAGTGAATTATGACTGCAGCCTCCTCTTCCCCTCTATTCCTCTAAAAGGGAGTAGACAGAATTCCTTTTAAAGTATTCCTATAGGGACGCTTTTTTTCTTGGAAGATGTAAAGGCCCCTTTCCCATCCAGCTCCCACTCTTGTCTACTTAGACAAAGCCACCACCTACACTGTGCTTCACATTTTGCAAGATCCCACCTGGTACCTCCCTTCCTGCCTTTCTGCCTTCCTCTGTCACCGTCAACCGGAGACAAGCTTCCAGGCCTGAACTGAGAGGGCAGCGGCTTGGTTGGGATCCGCCCCCCTCACCACCCCTCCCCTTAAGCCACTGCTGGGCCCTGCCCAGGGTGTTCAGCCAGACCAGCTCATGGCTGGAAAACTGCAAGTCAGAGTGGAAAGGCTTCATTAGTGCATCACCAGTGCTGAGTATAGCAGCATGATGTGAGGCCCAGTCCAGGGCCATCACTGTGATTTTTGGTTTGCTTGGTTGTTGGATTTTGATCTGGGCCCCAGACATTGTGCTGCTTCTCTGAGTCTGGCTTTGGCAAAGGTAAAGGAGGATGCTTGGAGCTAGCTCCAGGGTTCCCAATTCATGGTGAAACCAGCATCTTTTATTTCCAACTGAAGAGTTTAATCATTTCAGAGCTCCCACTGTCCTCCCAGGAGGGAAAGGTTTTTCTTAATTACCAGCAGATGGTAGAAATCAGTGGGTCCCTTGCTATACTTAATTCACTCCTTTCTCTTTCTCCTTAGTAACTGCTTTGCATAATCCAGAAAAGGTTTTCTAATTTTCTGACATTTTTCCTTTTTCATTCCAAGTTGGAATATCTTTGGTGTGGCCAGTTGGTTTGCTAACCAACTCCTAGCATATCTGATTATCTTCAAATTGTGTTCATAATAAAAAGAAGGCTTAGCTGACCTTCCTGTTAGAGATGCTTTATTTGTTTATGAACATTACAGTCAACAGCATTGTAGGAAGTGGTATAGAATAATTGATGGAACCAAGAAAAACCTTAGATAGTGCCCTATATTTAATATCACAGCAGAGAAATTTTCATGGCCATAGAGGCTTTTATTTCAGTTAGAGTAAGCCTGTTGCTCAAAGACTTGCATCTGAGGCAAGGCACTTTTTTTTTTTTTTTTCCAGTTCCCTCTTCTACCTTCTCCAACACTCGGTTTACAAAGGCACTAGTAGACTTGCTCAGCTTTGAGGTGTGGACACTTATCTTCTGTTCTTGAGTTGTATGTGTTCTAGCTGTCTCAGCAAGTATTGCTAAATTGTTCTAAGAAGGGGATGGCTTTGTTGTTGGAAGTTGATGGGATTTCAGTGGGGATCTTATTGATCAGAGGGCAGGAGTTGGGGGCCGGTGGTTGTAGAATGTTGGACTTTCTAGGCTTACCAGACAGGTTCAGGTTTAGCTGTGAATCTCAAACAAGGCATTGTTCCCTGGAGCCAGGCTTCAGCAGGAGAGGAAGAGAAGGACTAAACAGTATGCACCAGGGTTCAGCTACCCTTTCCTTTCCCAGAATATGGGAAAGGAAAGGTCTGGACTGTTGGCAAGCTTGAGGTCAGGTATATTGCTCAGTGCTGGGATCTCTTTTCTTCCAGTCCGAAAGGGTTTCTGAGCTATGGACGTCAAATAGGATTTGTCATGATGTCCCAGATTTGGGATCAGTGTCTGACACATAGGTCTTTCTTCTTCCAGGAAAAGTACCCCTTTTCCCTCTGAGTGTAATCCCTGGCACTGGAAGCCTACATTGTTCGATCCCCATTTATATTCTAGATCTCTTGGCCCTAGGAAAGAGATGAAGGGTATCTTCTGTGATTATTGGACTCCAAAGCCCAAAGAAGGAGCAAGAGGGAAAATGAATGGTGACTGAGAAGTGTTCCTCAGCTTCTTGGTGTTCTTGTTGGTTTTTACCACAGTCACAGGAAGAAATGAGGGAGAATCTCAGCCATCTACCAAATCCTAAAAGGCTAAATAAGTTGCCAAGGGCCCCATAGTATTAAGAAAACAGAACCTTTCTGGAAACCAGCATTTTCTGACTCCATGTCCTTGGTTTCCCCACCTGGCCAGGCTTCATCCTCCTTGTGTTTCCTTCCTTGCCTCGTGCCCTGCAGGAGTCTGAGGGTGGCCTCTACATCTGCATGAACACATTCCTGGGCTTCGGGAAACAGTATGTGGAGAGACATTTTAATAAGACTGGCCAGCGTGTCTACCTGCACCTCCGGCGGACCCGGCGCCTGGTAAGCACAGGCTTGGTTGAGACATTTTCCATAGGGTACTCATTTTGAATCTGTTTGAGTCTGACCCCCTATTGGTCTTAAGTTCTCTCTTTCACCTACTTTTTTCTTTTTCTTTCTTTCTTTTTTTTTTTTTTTTTTTTTGGTACTGGGGATTGGATCCAGGGGCATTATACCACTGAGTCACATCCCCAGCCCTATTTTGTATTTTATTTAGAGACAAGGTCTCATTGAGTTCCTTAGGGCCTCGCTAAGTTGCTGAGGCTGGCTTTGAACTCCCAATCCTCCTGCCTCAGCCTCCCAAGCTGCTGGGATTACAGGTGTGCACCAACGCGCCCGGCTTTTCTTTCACCTACTTTTGTTTATGTCACTAAAACTTGGCACAGGGGCTGGGGTTGTGGCTCAGGGGTAGAGCATTTGCCTAGCATGTGTGAAGCACTGAGTTTGATCCTCAGCACTGCATAAACAAAGGTATTGTGTCCATCTACAACTAAAAAAAAAAGAAAACAGCACAGATGTTTTTTAACTTCAGTCCATTCTGAGATTAACCACTCAGTTCCCTCCATCTTCCCCATTTGTTTTGTCCCTGGTGCTCATTGCTGATCCTGCCCTTGCTCTTCACTGTAGAAAGAAGAGGACACTACTGCGGGCACTGGTGACCCACCACGTAAAAAGCCTACCCGGCTGGCTATTGGTAAGCTCCACTGTAGTCCTATTCTCCCAAGTTGGTCTTTCCTGCTCTCAGTGGTACTAGGAGAGCCCTGGGTCTGATCAGTAGCCCTAGAGCTTTGGAAGGGACAAAGTAAGGTTTTGTATTAAAGCAGGGGCATTGACCTATAGTGGTTGCTCTACTCTCCCTCTTCTTCCCTGTCCCACCAGGTGTTGAAGGCGGGTTTGACCTCACCGAGGAGAAGTTTGAATATGACGAGGATGTGAAGATAGTCATTTTGCCTGATTACCTTGAGATTGCCCGGGATGGGTTGGGGGGGCTACCAGACATTGTCAGAGATCGGGTATGAATGTCTTCCCTCCCCACCAAAGATTCTAGGGCAAGAAGGGCTGGAGTAGTGGTGGCTTGGGCAACACTGACAAAGCTGAAGACCAAGGGGGAGAGTGACATGTAAGGCAGGGGTTGGGTATTGTCTGACCCTCTGCTTCACCCAGGTGACCAGTGCAGTAGAGGCCCTACTGTCAGCTGACTCAGCCTCCCGAAAGCAGGAGGTACAGGCCTGGGATGGGGAAGTCCGACAGGTGTCTAAGCATGCCTTCAACCTCAAGCAATTGGACAACCCTGCTCGGATCCCTCCCTGGTGAGGCCTGGCCCCTCTACCTGTGGGCACAACCCCAGAGCAAGGGCAAAGAGGCTACCTTTTGGGGGATCTGGTGGGAGAGAGGCTAGGGAGTGGGACAGTGAGGGAGACTTGGGACAATGAAAAAAAAAGCAGGGGACATCCAAAGGAGAAGAGAAGAGTGGGCTTTTGGATGGACAGGGGGCCTGCAGAATCCCCTCTCCCTACCACTCCCATATATCCCTGACTCATATTTCAGCTAACTTTCTTCTCCCTGGGTTAGTGGCTGGAAGTGTTCCAAGTGTGACATGAGAGAGAACCTGTGGCTCAACCTGACAGATGGCTCCATCCTCTGTGGCCGACGCTACTTTGATGGCAGTGGGGGCAATAACCATGCTGTGGAGCACTACAGGGAGACAGGCTACCCATTAGCTGTCAAACTGGGGACCATCACACCTGATGGAGCTGGTACTACCCTCCCCCTTCTCCACTTAATGTCGTTACTCATTTTATATATTAATAATACACAAATGCATTCCCTTTATAAAAATTAAAATACTGCCTATGAGACTAAATTTTCAATCCTCCCCCACAAATGCTAATCTGCTTCCTAAAGATAACTATCATTATCTATGAACTGAGTATCCTTCCAAACCCATCTTACCCTAGTACCTTATGCTACAGGAATTGAGTCAGAATCACACTTAATTTCAACCCTCACCTGTTTCACTCCATCATCCCTGACAGAAGGACTTGTGACCTCACTAATATTCATGGGAGCCAAGAGAGCGGCCCTTACAGACTGAACTTTTATCCCACGAGGGCCCCTCTGGGAAGAAGATGGGGTGGGTGGCCAGGCCAGTCCTCATCCACATCCCCTACTCTGTTTCTGTCTCCTGCTCTAGATGTGTATTCATATGATGAGGATGACATGGTCCTGGACCCCAGCCTGGCTGAGCACCTGTCCCACTTTGGGATTGACATGCTGAAGATGCAGAAGGTGAGACCCCCCCATTGGCTTCAGATTCTTTTAATTTCTGCCTGAGGCTGAGGTAGGATTTTGGAGAGAGCTGCCACAATTAACATAGACTCACGTACATGAGCTTCCCTTGAAGAACTTTCTACATATTTATTTTGTTTTTTGATGCTGGGGATTGAGCCCAGGTCCTTGCACTTGCTGGCAAGTGCTCTACCACTGAATTATATTCCTCACCCCTTGAAGAACTTTTTAGAATCATTTAGTTATTCAGTGAATGCTACCAAATAGCTACTATATACTAGTCACTATGATAAGACAAGCGTGGTCCAAGTTTTCATAGATTTATATTCCAGAAGGAAAGGTAGGCATTAGTCACATATACAAATAAGTGAATAATTATAAACCGATGGGTACTATGAAAGAGAAGTAATACTTTAGAGCAATACTGCAATACTTTAGAGCAGGGGAACTTGGCCTAGTCTAGGGAATGAGAGATTTTTCCTGCTCATAAGGATGTGCTCCTCAAATGACAATCTGAAGGGCAAATAGGAGTAACTTCAGAATGGGAAAACCATTTTAGGTAGAAGGAATCTTACTCATTTCATTCCCCCATTCAAGCAGAGGTCTGATGACGGGCTCCTGGGACTGTTACCTGTGGCCTTCCAGAACTTGGATTGGTTGTTAACATTCTTCCCATAATGAAGTCCACAAATTCTGGGCTATAGCTGGGTGTCATCCTGGACTCTGAGAGATCAGTATAAAAAAATACAGGACTGAGTTCTCATCTGGTCTAAAGTGTCACTTCCCACACAGACAGACAAGACGATGACTGAATTGGAGATAGATATGAATCAGCGGATTGGTGAATGGGAGCTGATCCAGGAGTCGGGTGTGCCACTTAAGCCCCTCTTTGGGCCTGGCTACACAGGCATCCGGAACCTGGGTAACAGTTGCTACCTCAACTCAGTGGTCCAGGTGCTCTTCAGCATCCCTGACTTCCAGAGGAAGTGAGTGGTTCCCTCTCCCCACTACTGACCTCTTTTCTTTACCCCTGACATCCCCAACTTCTCTCCTGGTTACTAGCCCCTGGGCACACTCTTCTTCAGCTGCCCTGGGTACCTGAGTATTTGATCTCAGTCTTAAATAATTCCTATTATACTATGGTTGGTGTGCTGTGAGGAGAGCAAGTTTTAGAACTGATCCATCATTGCCCCAACAGACACACCCATTACTGATAGTGCAGAACACCAAATCCCAGGGCTCTCTATGGCCTTCTGATGGATTCAAGGGTTAGCAGGTGGTCTTTATTTTAGGCAGTGACATCAGATGAGCACCTAACCTGAACATGTTGTACTTGTGGGGAGAGAGGAGAGCTTAAGACATTAAGGTAGAAGAAAGGCAAATTCTTAGCATAAACAAGTTTGCTGTCTAATTGGGAAACAATGGGAGAGCTTAGAATGTGTTGACAAATTCTGTCCAGTAGAATATAAACTCTATCCTAATTCCAGGCTGCCTTCTCCCTTCCCTGACTTTGTCTCAGGGAGGGAGGAGGGGGTGGGAGGAGGCAGGGAAGAGCACCTTGGAGCATACTGCATGCTGACTTAGTTGAGAAAGGGAGAATGGACTAATTGCTGGGGAGAAATGAACTCCAAAGTTCAACCACAGTAACTCCCCACTTTGGGTTAAGCCCATTCATAGAATTAGATAAATTCCCTTCCTTTTTCCTTGATGCTTGGTCTAGATGTCCCTCCAGTTATCTTCCTTTGACCTTTAGGTATGTGGATAAGCTGGAGAAGATCTTCCAGAATGCCCCGACAGACCCTACCCAGGACTTCAGCACCCAGGTGTATGTAGTCAGGTCCTGTGTATGAAGGCATTTGAGAACCTCAGCCTATATACCTGCTTGCCTGCCATTTTTTTTTTTTTTTTTTTTTTTTTTTTTTTTTGCAAAAGGGGGGAAGGTACTGGGTTATAATTCAGAGACACTTTACCACTGAGCCACACCCCCAGCCCCTGTTATTATTTTTTTTGTTATACATTTATTTTATTTTTTATTTTTATGTGGTGCTGAGGATTGAACCCAGTTCCTCACATGTGCTAGGCGAGTGCTCTACCGCTGAGCCACAACCCTGGCCCCTTATTTATTTAGAGAAAGGTCTTGCTAATTTTTAGGGCCTCACTGAATTGTTGAGGCTGGTTTTGAACTTGTAATCATCCTGCCTCAGTCTCTCAAGTTGCTGGAATTGTAGGCATGTGCCACCATGCTGGGCCAGTATGCCTTTCTCTTCTGTGACCACCTGGGGTGGGAAGCAGTTGAGCCTGTAGACATTTATAAAGCTTTGGAGCCGGGTGTGGTGGCGCACGCCTGTAATCCAAGCGACTCGGGAGGCTGAGTCAGGAGGATCGCGAGTTCAAAGCCAGCCTCAGCAATTTAGGGAGGCCCTAAGCAAACTCAGTGAGACCCTGTCTCTAATAAAATACAAAATAGGGCTGGGGATGTGGCTCAGTGGCCGAGTGTCCCTGAGTTCAATCCCTGGTTCCAAAAAAAAAAAAAAAAGTTTTGGTGGCTGTTTCTGGACATGTTATCTGTCTTGAGCTGGGTTCCTGTGCAATCTAAGTTTTTTTCACATTTTTGAGAGTTGTCTAAGGAAGTCCATGAACAGAATTGAGTTGGGGAGGAAAAGGTAAAGACACCTGTGAGAACCATCAGTTGAAGCTCCATGGTTTCCTTGGCTATTAACACAGGGCCAAGCTGGGCCACGGCCTTCTTTCAGGAGAGTATTCCAAGCCAGCACCAGAGTCGGGTGATGGGGAGCAGGTGTCAGAACAAAAGGTGAGTTTGGGATTTTATCACTTTCAGGATCTGGAATTTGGGGGAAATATGTCTAGGAGATGTCTAAAGAAGGACACTTGAAGGCCTCAGCCCCGCTGAGTCCCTGTCCTGGCTCTTCCTAGGAAGTTCAAGATGGCATTGCCCCTCGGATGTTCAAGGCCCTCATTGGCAAGGGCCACCCAGAGTTCTCCACCAACCGGCAGCAGGATGCCCAGGAGTTCTTCCTTCACCTTATCAACATGGTGGAGGTAAGGGCTGGGAATATGGCAAAGGGTCCACACTTCACATTCCTTCACTCTACCTTCAGTTCATTGTTACTCCCTCCTGCTCATTCTTTCCTCTGTCCACACCAATCCAGTATTATCCCTGGGGTAATCCAACAGTCTTACACCAAGCTGCCCTATGAGTAATGTTTGTTCCTAAAGAAAATAGTCAAGACACGTGATGATCCTTACTCTCCAAGGGCTTGCAGTCTAATTAAGGATAGACCCAAAGAAAATGACCTGAGCAGACTAGGGATATAGCTCAGTGGTAGAACTCTTGCCTAGCTGGGTTCAGTCCCCAGCACTGCAAAAAAGAGAGAACATGACATGAGAATAAGCACCTAGCTGGGAGTTGTGGCTCACACCTGTAATTCCAGCAATGTAGGAGGCTGAGGCAGGAAGATCTGAAGTTAGAGGCCAGCATCAGCAACTTAGCAAGACTGTCTCAAAAATAAACTGGCTCTTTCCCTGCCGCTGCTGAGTCGCACAGAGGTGGATGCATGGGTTCATTCAAGATTCGGCTTCATCCATAACCCACCGCATGGCCAAGGAAGGCATTGCTGCTGGAGGTGTACTGCTTTACAAGAGGTGCTGAAGACCGCCTTCATCCACAATGGCTTTCACCTGGAATTCAGGAAGCTGCCAAAGCTTTAGACAAATGCCAGGCCCATCTTTGTGTGCCTGCATCCAACTGTAATGAGTCTATGTCAAGTTGGTGGACGCCCTTTGAGCTGAGCACCAAACCAACCTAACTAAGGTCAACGACAACAAGAAACTAGGAAAATGGGTAGGCCTTTGTAAAACTGACCCAGAGGGCAAACCCCATAAAGTGGTTGGTTGCAGTTGCTTAGTGGTTAAGGACTATGGCAAAGAATCTCAGGCCAAGGATTTCATCAAGAGTATTTTAAATGCAAGAAATGAGCAAATGAAAATTTTCATTCACAAAAATAAATAAATAAATAAATAAATAAATAAACCGCTACTAAGGTAGCTTAGTGGTAAAGTGCCCCTGGGGTCAGTCCCCAATACCACAAAAAGAAAAATATAGCCGGGCGCGGTGGCGCACGCTTGTAATCCCAGCGACTCGGGAGGCTAAGGCAGGAGGATTGCGAGTTCAAGGCCAGCCTCAGCAACTTAGGGAGGCCCTAAGCAACTCAGTGAGACCCTGTCTCTAAATAAAATACAAAATAGGGCTGGGGATGTGGCTCAGTGGCCGAGTGTCCCTGAGTTCAATCCTCGGTTCCAAAAAAATATATAAGCACCTTCTTTTTTCCTTTTTTTTTTTTTGCACCTTCTAACACAGTCCCACAATGCTATGATGGGGCCAGAATTGGGGCAGGAAGATGGTTAATTAAGGAAGGATTTTACTCTCCTCTTGCATCCCCACGCCCCCCAAAACAGTCATCTTTCATCCATTTCCCTCTCCCAGTGAACCAAAGGCTGTTCTGCTCCTTGGCTCCCCACACCTCCCTACCCTGCCTTTTTTCCATAGAGGAATTGCCGGAGCTCTGAAAATCCTAATGAAGTGTTTCGCTTCTTGGTGGAGGAAAAGATCAAGTGCCTGGCCACAGAGAAGGTTAAGTATACCCAGCGAGTTGACTACATCATGCAGCTGCCCGTGCCCATGGATGCAGCCCTTAACAAAGGTGGGTTGGTTGCTTTTCAAGGCCTTGGTATAGACAAAGGCAAAGAGGCAGCACCCTCTAAGAACCTACCACCTGATTCTCTTTACCAGAGGAGCTTCTGGAATATGAGGAGAAGAAGCGGCAAGCTGAAGAGGAGAAGGTGCCACTGCCAGAGCTGGTTCGGGCTCAGGTGCCCTTCAGCTCCTGCCTGGAGGCCTATGGGGCTCCTGAGCAGGTAGATGACTTCTGGAGCACGGCCCTGCAGGCCAAGTCAGTAGCTGTCAAGTAAGTCCTTTTGGCCTGGGCTTAAGCTTCAGGCCTGTGGCAGAGTAATCCCTAAAGACTTACCTTCCTCTTGAGTATACTTTAATCCTTATGGTTGGATCTCAGGGTTGAATCTGCAGGATTTGGTGGTCTCTCCTGAGGGAATCAGGAGACCCTGACTGGGGTAGACATGGTTGATGAACTGTTACCTCATCCTGTACCACTAGTCCCTCTTCTTTCATAGTAGTGCAGAGTCTCTTTCCAGTGTGGCGTCTCTGTATTCCTTCCTTTATCATGACAGAGCACAGCCACTTAGTATCAGCTGTGGACAGAATTTGGACTTCCAACAAAAGGTCCCTGACACAGGCTCAAGATCTGAAGGAATACTTCAGTCTCAGGGATTCAGCCCCCAGGCCTTTGCTGCTCTTGCCAACAAAACAACCCTCCTGGCTTCTGCAGTTCCTTTGTTGCTGGAACCAGATGTGTGCCTAGGGGAGGAGGAGGAGGAGTGTGAAACATTTTCTGGGTTATTGGAACTCTACCCAGGAGAGGCCAAGCCCCAGGGTAGGGGTTTCAAGAGAGGAGAGCCCTGGGGTCTCTGGGTGCCAGCATATTCTCTCTTCCCTAGGACCACACGGTTTGCCTCATTCCCTGACTACCTGGTCATCCAGATCAAGAAGTTCACCTTCGGCTTAGACTGGGTGCCCAAGAAACTGGGTATGGTGGCTGGCATGAGGGTGGTGAAGAAGAAAATGCTAGAGAAAGAAAGGACCTTAGCACATGTAAACTAGTGTTTCTCAAAGGAGAAAAAATTACCTTAGATGTTTCAAAATGCATCTAGTTTGAAAAGTACTGACTAAAACTATTAAAAGACTAATTTGGGGCTGAGGGTATAGCTCAGCTGTAGAGGACTTGCCTAACATGCTAAAGGTCCTGGGTTCCATCCCCAGCACTGGACTAAAAAAAATAACAAGTTAGCTGAATATGGTGGTATACTCCTATAATCCCAGCAACTTATACTTGGGGAAGCTGAAGTGGAAGGATAACAAGTTTGGGGCTAACTTTGGCAATTTAGCAAGATTCTGTTTCAAAATTTAAAAATAAAAAGGGCTGGGGATATAGCTCAGTGGTGGAGTGCACCTGAGTTCAATCCTTAGTATTGCGTACACATACACGCACATGACTTTGACTTTATTATAGTTATGATTTATAACTAAAAAATGATTTTGTGGTTTTAGTCTTATAATTGATAGGTTGTTTGCATTTTGGAAATCTTGAAACAGTTAATTCTCATGAGTCTTACAGGTCCCTGGCTGTAATTTGAGGACTGCTGGTTTACCTTCAGTTTCTAGATAAAGAAGTTGAGATCCACAGCAGTATAAATCATTTTGTCTCACAAGTCAAAGCCCTGTACCTTGTCTTTAATCATGGTGATAGATCTAGGACTAGAATCCAGGTCTCCCAACTCCTGGACTTACTAGTATTTATGTTGCACTATGACCCCAAGGTTGATACTGCTTTTAGCAGTCTCTCGGTTTGGAGCAGTTCCAGGATATGGGTAGGGGTTTTGAGAGTCCCAAGGTACCTTTACAGGTGAGCCTCAGGGAGATGCTGAGGTAGTCCTTTTCTTGCCCTTCTAATTGTAGATGTGTCCATTGAGATGCCGGAGGAGCTAGATATCTCCCAATTGAGGGGTACAGGGCTGCAGCCAGGAGAGGAGGAGCTGCCTGACATTGCCCCACCCCTGGTCACTCCGGATGAGCCCAAAGGTAGCCTTGGTTTCTATGGCAACGAAGACGAAGACTCCTTCTGCTCCCCTCACTTCTCCTCTCCAACATGTTAGTGACTCTTCTTCCTGCCTGTCTCTCTACCTTGCTGATGGGGGGGCTTCTCTGCCTGCCTTCCCTGACCCTGTCCTTTGTGTTTCTCCTGTCTTCCCTTTCGTATTTCCTCTGCCCTCTTTGGATGGATGCAGAAACTGCCTGGAGCACTTCCAGCCACATTCTCATTGTAGATGGCAGTAGCACTGGCTAATTGTTTTTCTACTCTTGTTACCTCCTTGGTTTGGGTAGGGTGGGGAAATCATGCTCCAGAAATGGTGCCCATTCTCATATAATGGGCAGGAAATCAGTCTTTGAGAAACGAGGCCCACATTATGTTGTATAGTCATTTTAGTTTTGGGATCAGGTACCAGTCCATGGAAGAAAACTGCATGGAATGAGTGATTGGGAGAATGCTAGGGGCCTGGTGTGTGGGATGGAAGAGGAATAAATAGAAATAGTGGCCCAATAAGTCAGGTCACTGAGCCCACCATTCCCCACCAACAGCACCCATGTTGGACGAATCGGTCATCATACAGTTGGTGGAAATGGGTTTTCCTATGGATGCCTGCCGCAAAGCCGTCTACTACACGGGCAATAGTGGGGCCGAGGCCGCCATGAACTGGGTCATGTCACACATGGATGATCCAGGTAGACAGGGGTGGGTGCAGGGGTGGGTGGCAGGACCTCCATCCTCCCCCAGAAACTTCAACCCCTTCACATTCACAGATTTTGCAAATCCGCTCATCTTGCCTGGCTCTAGTGGGCCTGGCTCCACAAGTGCAGCAGCTGATCCCCCACCAGAGGACTGTGTGACCACCATTGTCTCCATGGGCTTCTCAAGGGACCAGGCCCTGAAAGCCCTTCGGGCGACGGTATGGGCTGCTCTAGCTAAAGACTTGGAGCCCTGTGGACAAAGTGGGTGGGAATGAAGTTCATCCTTGGTGAACAGGACCAAGGACAAGTGTGGTGCAGCCAAGGCTTCCCTCATTGTTGGTATTCTTGACCCAGAGCTTTTTAGGAAAAATAACACTTCCCTCCTCTCTAAGAACAATAGCTTAGAACGGGCTGTGGACTGGATCTTCAGTCACATTGATGACCTGGATGCAGAAGCTGCCATGGACATCTCAGAGGGCCGCTCAGCTGCTGACTCCATCTCTGAGTCTGTGCCAGTGGGACCCAAAGTCCGGGATGGTCCTGGAAGTAAGTGTTCCCAGGAAACAGGACAGACCTTGGTGGAAATTAGCCACTCTGCTATACCAGGTTCCTCGTTCTAAGGCAGCTCTGCTTTCCATAGATCCAAGGGGTCAGAAGCTTCTTTCCACTAATGGAACTTGTGAGGGTGGGATTCTAGGAGGCTGAGATAGCCTTTGGCTCAGGATAATACCCCATGTCCCCTTAAACTCTTGTCCTGAGTTTGATCTGTTAGATATATCTTTGGACTGTCACTCAAGGGTCACTCTCCTATTTCTCTTCTGCCTTCTATCTCTCTCCTTCCCCAGAGTATCAGCTCTTTGCCTTCATTAGTCACATGGGCACCTCTACCATGTGTGGTCACTACGTCTGCCACATCAAGAAGGAAGGCAGGTGAGGGGCAGTGTGAATGGAGAAGTGATGGGAATGAGGAAGGATAACCTGGAAGTCCCTAGCATATTTATGGGAGAAGGTAAAGGATTCCCTGAGGGGGCATAAATACACCTGAGATGGAGAGAATGCCTTTTATCAGGGACAGGTAAACTGCAGCCCGTGGGCTGAATTGAGCCACCTGCTTTTATAAATGAATTTTAACTGAACATAGCTACATGTTTTTTATGTAGCCACGGCCTGTGGCTGTTTTCATGTGGCAGCAGGAAAGTTGAGTGGTTGGATCAGAGACCAGGTGACCTGCAGAACCAAAAATATTTGACTGCTCAGAGAAAGTTTTCTAACCCCCTGCCTCACAAGAATGGGAGTGAGAGTTGTAAAGAGACTAGAGGAGCTGAAGACACCAAATAGGGGAAATGAAATGACCCTTGTTATGAGATTGTGAAGCTCCCTTCAGTCCAGTAGCAGCCAGACAGTAGATTTGGGGATCCAGGAAGAGAATGTAGGGAACCTTGCTCCAGGATTACCTCCAGATGCCCTGGCTGAGAGATGAAGTTTATGCAACATGGAATGCCCAGTTTGTTCATCCTATTCTGTCCCTTCTCCTACCCCCTCAGATGGGTGATCTACAATGACCAGAAAGTGTGTGCCTCTGAGAAGCCACCCAAGGACCTGGGCTATATCTACTTCTACCAGAGAGTGACCAGCTAAAAACCTGCTCTCACCTCTTACCACTGAGGGCAGGGGACAGACCACCTGGTATGAGGGACAGGGGCTGAGGGATGAACTTTAGCCCCCTGCTCTGTACCCTTTTTCTTTTTGTCCCCGGCAGCAGGGAAGAAGCTGAAGGCCATAGGAGAATGGCCAAGCAAAGCAGAGGGGCATTCGATAGACTTTGGGAATAGAGTGGGAAGGGGACAGGAGGGGGCTGACCACCTGTCCATAAAGAGACTTTGTTGGCTTCCCTTGCCCCTTCAATCCACAGTGCTCTACTTCTGTGTAACCCTGCCCAGCCTCCTGGTGTAGGGGGAGGGGTCTTACTTGTGTCTTCAAGTGGGTGTAGCTTTGTGCATCCTCTTCCAGGGGAGGGGAGCATCTGTGCCTCCCCTCCTATGTGTTTTCTCCCTGTGTGGTTGGGCAAGGAGGGATATGAGGGAAATGGGGACCTCCCCTTGCCCTCCTGCCTCAGTCTTTCTCCCACCCTGTCTCTTCCCTGTCCTCTGGAAAATGCCAAAATACACGATGTGAATAAAAGTACAATGGCTAAACTGTCCTGTTTGGTGCCTTAGGGGAGACTTACCTTCCTAGGGAAGATGATTGGCCAGGGGGCCAGGTTTGGAAACGAGCATCCCCTAGGCATTTTTCTACTTGTCACTAGTGTTAAAGTTCTTGGAAAATTGAGTGTAAGGTGGGGGAGTATAATAAAGTGACAAAAAATGCAAAGCACAAAGGAAAGATAGGCGTGAAGAGCCCTTCCTTACAGCAGTAACACAGGAAGAGGCCCAAGTTAATTCCCAAAAGTCTGAGGTGCCTACTGGACCTCTGTAGTTCTATTCAGGCCTTGGCCAGCTGAAGCAGCGAGTGAGAAGCTCGGGGTGAGGTGGGGGTGTAACTGGCTTCAGACTTCTAAAGCACTTGTCTGCACAGCTGATGCCAACGTGAGCTGACCCTCCCACTGAACCCAGTATTTGCCCAGCAATTGTGAGCTAGGCCAAGGGTGTCTGCTCAGCAGACGGGGGTGTAATTACTCCAATAGGGGAAGGGGCTCTTTCCTAGTGTTGAAGAGATTCCCTCAGCACTCGGTCCCAGTGAGCAGTTTGGTCTGAAGCCAAGTTGCTGCCAGCTAACCCCACTCGGAATCCTTTTTAAGGGGCCGAAGTTGTGAATGACCGGAGTGCAGGGTCACAGTTCTCACTTTCTACAGACCAGACAATTGAGACATGAGGGACTGATCCCCCGGACACCCCTAGAACGTTGCTACAAGAAAGGGGGAAACGTCAGAACTCTGCAACACTGGGCGGGCGGGGGACTGGGCTGGGGGAGGCCGCCCAGGCAGGAGGCCGGGTTAATCATGGCTGAGGGCGGGGAAGAGGCGGAGTTCTGCTTCACGGCGCTATACATAAGTGGGCAGTGGCCGCGGCTGCGCGCTGATACTGACCTTCAGTGTGTCGGCTCCAGCACCATGGCGCCCTCCAGGAAGTTCTTCGTGGGGGGCAACTGGAAGATGAATGGGCGGAAGAAGTGTCTGGGGGAACTCATCTGTACCCTGAACGCTGCCAAGGTGCCGGCCGACACCGGTGAGCCCTCCCTGGGGAACGTTGGGACTGGTGGAGTGTGTCGGGCGTGGGAGCGCCCTCTCCAGAGCTCCCCGAGTCCTGGTGTCCGCGTGGACCTGGATGCAGGGCTAGGGGACGAGGGCCGTTAGGTGTCCGGGAAGTGGCCCCGCAACCGCAGTACCAGAGATGTGTTGAGGTGGAAAGGAGGGGCATTTAATGGTGCTCTCGGCTGGTGGGCGGGAAAGGAATTATTGGGTTCCCATGAGGAAGATGGCCCCTGGGCGTGGACTGGGGTTGCACCAGCCTGGAGCTAGGGTAGGAGCGGAACCTGAGCTTCTGTGGGCGATCCGGAGACGCGGACTATAGCACCGCCAGAGGGTGGGGGAGGAGGCTGAGCTTGTGCGGCCTCCCAGCTACCTACCTGCCCCCTCGGCAACTGGCTCCGTGCGCCTCCGCACGTAGCCCATGGCTCCTCCCCAGCGCCTCGCCCGGCTGGGCCCCTGGGCGGTCAGCACTGGTCACTTCTTGGCAACCTGGGTGACTACTGCCTTCCACTAAAGGGACTGAGTACATACCTAACAGGCCGAGCCATCTGGAAATGAGAAATGATCCTACAGCTTTCCCCAACCTGGAAACGAGAAAACGCAAGGCCGCTACGTGCCGCTCAGCTCCCTGCCGCCCACAGGCAGAGTGCTATCCTCCATCCTTCCCCTCCCACCCACCTAAGTCACCAGACCACAGATCTAATCAAAGGGGCATCACCTTCTCGATTATTTCCCCCAAAGACCCTAAAACAAGCCCCAGGAATTGGCTCTCTTTTTTCTGGTGAGGATAGGCTATTTTAGAAAGGAGGCAGAATTGGCCCCAGAGAATGCTGAGTCTGGGAGGCTCTCATGCCCAGAATAACCGGAGGAAATTGGAGCCACAGCTGTTTAAAGAGCAGAGGGCAGCGTGAGGGCTGTAGCCTGGAAGGGATATTTGGAAGTCTCCAAGAGTTAAGTGCAAGCCTAGGCTGGGAAGTGGACAAAGGTCATCTTGCTGGGGTTTTCGAAAGGAGGAGGAAAACAAAACCAAGAAAATTGAAGGCTAAAGGGCTGCGGAGCACTGGATAGGAAGTCTGGAGAATGAAGGCTTCCTTTGGCCTCATCTGGGTGTGCCACCATCTCATCCTCAGAGGTGGTTTGTGCGCCCCCCACTGCCTACATCGACTTTGCCAGGCAGAAGCTAGATCCCAAGATTGCCGTGGCTGCGCAGAACTGCTACAAAGTGACTAATGGGGCCTTCACTGGGGAGATCAGGTGAGATGGAGGGGGAGAGAGAAGTGGTGGGGAACTCTTCACTCACTGTCATCATTGAGGGGAAAAGTACAAGGTGTGCTTCCTGTTGAACCTTGGTTTTATTTCTTCCCTTAGCCCTGGAATGATCAAAGACTGTGGAGCTACATGGGTAGTCCTGGGGCACTCAGAGAGGAGGCACGTCTTTGGGGAGTCAGATGAGGTTAGTAACCAAGAGAGGAGATAAAAGATGCTTATTCAAAGAGGGGAGTCTCACCAAGTCTGTTCCTCGACAGCTGATTGGACAGAAAGTGGCCCATGCCCTAGCAGAGGGACTTGGAGTAATCGCCTGCATTGGAGAGAAGCTAGATGAGAGGGAAGCTGGCATCACAGAGAAGGTTGTTTTCGAGCAAACCAAGGTCATCGCAGGTATTTCTGGAGAAAGAGACCTTTGAACCTAGCCAGGGCCACAAATGGGGGGTGGGCAGGTCAGAAGCCCTGCAGTCT
Source organism: Glaucomys volans (assembly GCA_020662805.1). NCBI lineage: Eukaryota > Metazoa > Chordata > Mammalia > Rodentia > Sciuridae > Glaucomys > Glaucomys volans. Next base: position 156,734 of record JAJEJO010004769.1, read on the forward strand.
GCCTTGATCCCCATGCTGATCAAGGAAAGGTAGGGTTCCTTGTATGCTTCTGCTCCTGCAGAAGGTATAGATGCCACCAGGGGGCAGTAGGCCCTCATCATCATTCTTCACACTCTGGGGAACTTCACTGTATAGCTCCTCCTTGTTCACCCTTCCCTCCATCTGTGATCTGTGCTCTGCAGATAACGTGAAGGACTGGAACAAGGTCGTCCTGGCCTATGAGCCTGTGTGGGCCATTGGTACTGGCAAGACTGCAACACCCCAACAGGTATGAGCCCAGGAACTCTGCCTTCCCAAACCCAAAGAGATGGTGACTTGTCCAAGGGCATCCATTCTAGGGTTTGACTGGTTTTGGAGCTTTGGTATTCTAACTCAGATTCCAGGGCTCTTGCCTGTACACACTAACTCTCCAATGGTACCAAGTCATTTCCTCTTTAAGAGGCAGAAAGAGTCTTTCTTAAACTGACTTCTTGTTTTAGGCCCAGGAAGTACATGAGAAACTTCGGGGATGGCTCAAGTGCAACGTTTCTGATGCAGTGGCTCAGAGCACTCGCATCATTTATGGAGGTAAGTGGGTTTGGCTCTAGCTTGTGAGGTGGGCTAAGAAGTAGGCAGAACCCTTCTTAGATGTGGAGGTAGGGATGGAGTGTATTTATCCCATCTCTGACAGAACTCTCTTTCTGCTTCTCAGGTTCTGTGACTGGAGCAACCTGCAAAGAGCTAGCAAGCCAGCCTGATGTGGATGGCTTCCTTGTGGGTGGTGCTTCCCTCAAGCCTGAATTCGTGGACATCATCAATGCCAAACAATAAGCGCTATCCATCTATTCTTCCTGCTAAGCCAGGAATTAGGTAGTCCAGAAGCCAAGTAACTGCCCCCACCCTTTACATGCTTCTGATGTTGTCATCTGCCTCCTCTCATGGCCTAATCCACACTGTACCTTCCTTTACCGTTTACACCTTTCCCCTGTAATGGTTGGGACCAGGCCAATCCACCATTTACTATAATGGTTAAAACTAAACATGTCACCAAGGTGGCTTCTCAACTGAAAGGTGGAAGGAATAGAGCTTGGTCATGGGTCCCCTCAGGCCCTGGTGAGGGCAGAAGAGAGAAACCATGTTCCTTTCCCTTCTCACACTGAGGCCAAGATCCTCCCCCCTCAGAGGCCAGGGATGTTCCCTCTCCCATGGTGCCAACGCCTGTGTATGTGAGCTGTCACACGTGTAAGGGAAATAAAACACCTGGCACATCCTCCTTCACTGTAAATCTTTTTTTCCTTTTTGAGGTAGTCACAGGACTTTATCCCTTGTGTAAAAAGGCAAACCAAAAAAACCCATTAACAGGTTTCTATAACGAATACATCTCTTAGTATTTTTACTTGAAAAAAATGTCTTATGTACCAGCCTTGAATATTCTGTCCCACTTCTCTGGGTGGCACTGGGACTGTGGAGCTCCCCAGAGCTTGAATTGGGGGAGGGTCCCAACCTTACTGCGTTTAAACAGCTTGTCTAGAACCCCAATGGCTCCAGCACAGTCTGTGGAATCCCAGGGTCACTGGTAGAGCAGGTAGCGCTTCATGGATGGGGGCAAGGGCAGAGCAGATACCTGGCCCAGCCGGGTATCCCCCAGGGTGTGGCGCACACACAGGCGGCTCAGATGCAGAAGGGAGTGTGGCTCCGCTGGGAGAGAGAAGAAGGAAAAGGTAAATAGGGGTGCAGCCACCAGCCAAACATCTTCAAACTGCAGGATCCTGCCCAGCTTCCTCCTCTGCTGCTGTGCACCTGACTCCACCTTGGCCGAGTTCTAAGGCATCGCAGTTGAGATTTCACAGCTGAGATTGTCTAGACAGCTGGGCTGAAGTTCTTGTTAAAGCCCTCTAAGCAACAGGCTAAAGTGGGCCCAACAGTGGTAGAGCTGGCCCAGGCTTTGATTCAAGAGAGGCCTTGGAGTCGGCATGCGGAGATAAAAGGATGGCCCTGCTCCACTGTGTGGCTCAGCATGGGTAACAGGAGGACAGGCACCAGCCCACTGCTAAAGACTGCAACTTCAGAGCCAACTCCCAGCATTGGCCCCACTAGGTTCCCAAAGAAGCTCCTCCCTTGCAGCCTCACCCCAAAGACATGCCTCTAGAACTCTCCTTGGTGCCCAGGGCCCCAGTAGTCCCATCCTGGCATTTGACAGGAGAAGGAAGTAGGTATGTGGCACATAGACAGGTCAGAGCCCAGGAAATCTGATACATACTCTTGGGTGCCTGGCACTGCCAGTACTTTTCTTTCTGGATCTGTAAGCCCAGCCCAGGACCCACTTAACCCTTTGCCACTCATACTCAAGGGTTGCTATCTCCTGTAAAGCCCTTAATCCCTAGAGTGCCTCCCTCCATTGTGGGAGTTCACTAGCCAAGAGAACTTGAGCAAGTTGTTCCCAGGCCTCAGTTTTGCCTCTAAGTAAATTAGATGACAGCTTGAAAACCCTCAGCCATTCCTGGCACTGAATAGGTATAGGAATGACAGGTCAAATGAAAGTCTCTGCTCTTGATTAGCATTGAATTTCCATTTCAAACCACTGCCACTACTGACAATGTCCTTCCCCACACCTCCAGCCTCACCTCTCCTTTCGCCCAGGTAGCGGATGCGGACCTGGCACTGGCCCCAAACAGCGCTTACAGCCGGGTAGAGGGTCCTGCCCTTCAGTCCGTGGAAGGCTGGCCCCAGGTAAGTACCCCCAATAGCGTAGCCCAGAGTTCCCTCCTCCATGTCCAGAACCACTAGCAGCCTCTCTGGCACCTCCAGCTGCTCACCCTGAAATCCAACTGGATACTGGGGGGCCTCAGGCCCCTTACTCTGATGGTACAGCTTCCCCCGCCCAATGTCCCAGCCCCACGACTCGCAGTTGCTGCCCAGCAGCGCCGCATAGTGGTCAGCCTGCAGTGGGGCGAGGGCCGTGGCCACGCCTACCACCGCGTGTGTGCCCCTCTGTTCCGGGGGCCAGCTTATCTCCCAGGCGTGCAGGCCTCTCGAGTAGCCCCTCTTTCCCCGGGCCCCATCGGTGCTCTGGGCCACGGGTCGCCGCTCAAAGCATAAGCCCCCTTCTTTGACCTCGATGTTCTCTGAGCAGTCCTTGGGGTTCCAGCCATGGCGCCGTTGGGCCCCCAGGTCAGGAGGGGAAGCAGACAGGAGCTCCTCCAAGCCCTCAGGACAAGAAAGGTCAGGATATAGAGCCTGTGAGGTAGGGGTGCTGTTGCTGCTCGCTGCCAGAGCCGTCTGGCCCATGGAGGTCAGCAGCTGGAAGACTCCCCGAAACAGTCTTGCTGGGGCGTCTCTCTTCTGAAAGTTGAGCTCCAGATTGGGAATGACCTGGAGGGGAGTTGGGAGAGAAAGAGATATGAAGTGCGGTAACCTGGCGAGCTGGTCCTCACCCGGGCACACCATCCTTTCACCATGGGTGCCGAATGGCCGGTTCCTCTCTTCCCGCACCCCAAAACTCCTGGGCCCATCACCCTGCCTTCACTTCCTGATGGGTCGCCCGAGACACTCGCGAGTTCGCCCTCTTCGGACCTCACAATGGGCGGCCCCCCTTGCCCGCACCGAGCCTCCGCCCCTGCCGCTGCCCCGGCTCCGGCCTCGAACCTCGCTTGACTTCTCAGCTGGGAAGTCGCGGGGCATCAGGACGAAGCCAGCCAAACACCCGGTGGCGCTGGGAGCGGACCGCGGGCTTCCGCCTCAGACGTACCACCCCGCAGGGCTCGTCCGCCCCGCGCCCCGCCCCCGGGGCGGTTAACCCTCTCGGCGCCACCAGGTCACGCCCGCCCAGGCCCCGCCCCGGGCGCCTCGCTGGGAGGTTAGCACCAATCGTTGGAGTGGCGCAGGGCGCGCCCCGTTCTAGTAGAGCACACTCCAGGCGGTTGACCAGCCTCTCCTCACCTGCCCGAGCCGCGACCCGCCCCGAGGCCTCGCCTCAGCGGGTCGGACGCGCAGAGCGGTTAACCCTTCCATCACCGCCACGAAATCCGCCCTCGGACTGTCCCAGCTCAGAATTAACCCTTTGATGACATCATCGCCTTGGGATACCTGTGGGTGTGTTCTTCCCCGTAGAGACCTTTGAGCCGCCTGAGCAACAACTCCGGAGCCCCAGAGTGTATGATAAAGGGCGTGGGGTCAAGGAAAGGCTTCCGTCGTGCCCGCCTTGTTTCCATTTCCCTGTGATTTGGGATCACTCTTGCAGGGCTTGGCTCTTTCTGGTCCCCACTTGTGAGTCAAGCCTGTGCTTTTATCTGAGGTTCTGAGCTCTGTTACGGACTCAAGGTCGTAGGTGTCATAACGGGTTTCCAGGCAGGTTGTTCTTCATTCAGGACGCCAATCCCTTCCATGGCTGTCAGTCTCATAGGTCATAGGATAGAGGGTAATGGCTACCCCTAATTTTTTTTTTTTTTTTTTTGTCTGGTCTCATTGTATAGCCCAGGCTGATGGGATTCTTCTCTTCGATCTCCTGAGTAGCTCTGGAATTACTGGAGTGCTGACATCTTACCGGGTTTAAGACACTGGTCTTAAGTAAAGTTATGCCACCAATGAGCTGTGTGATCTTGGGGAGGTTTCCAAACTTATCTAAATTTGTTTATTTTACGTGAAATGGAAATGACAGTACTTATATCACAGGGTTTTTGTAGAAATAATGTAAGTATTTAATACAGAGCCTGGATGTGGTATGCACTCACTGAGCATAACTATTGGTTGGTTACTTAACACCCACTGAGTGCCCACTCTACAGAGAGGCAATACAATAGATCATGAAATATACCAACTGTTGTTCAGTGTGGTGACACACACCTCTAATCTCAGCAGCTACTGAGGCAGGAATATCCCAAGTTCAAGGCCAGACTGAGCAACTTAGTAAAACCCTGTCTTAAAATAAAAACGAGGGCCAGGGTGTAGCTCAGTGGTAAAGCATCCCTGGGTTCAATCCCTAGCACTTCCAAAAAAAAGAGAAGTCAACTGTGGAGACAAACTGGGCATGAGTACCTGAAGGCCAGTATGCATGTAACCTTGAGCAAATTACTTCACCTCCCTGTGCCTGTTTATTTCTCTAAGAAATAACAAGAGTATGTACTGCATAGAGTAAAGATGTGATGAGTTTATATACAGATAAAGCACTTAGAATACTTTCTGGTTCAAATTTAATGATTTGTGTTAAGCACTGGAGATAAGCACAGAATCTTCCAAGAGAATACAAAACTATGAGCTGGCGCAGTGGTGCATGCCTGTAATCCCAGCAACTAGGGAGGCTGAGGCAGGAGGATTGCAAATTCAAAGCCAGCCTCAGCAATTTAGTGAAGCCCTAAGCAACTCAGTAAGACCCTGTCTCTAAGTAAACTACAAAAAAAAAAAAAAAATGCTGGGGATGTGGCTCAGAGGTTGGGTGCCCCAAGTTCCAATCTCCAGACCAAAAAAACAAAAAACCCAAAAACTGTTTATGAAACAGTTTATCATGAAGTAGTTATGGAGCTATAAAGAAAATAGGAGTAAAAAGTGTGGGACTCCCAAGCAGGGGTCAAGCAGTTAGGAAAGTGTCCTTAGAGGAAGAGATAGCTGGGATGACTTTAAAGGATGACTAGGAATTGGCGTGAGAGGTGACTGTGCTGTGTGTAGATTGAGTTAGGGTTGCACGTACAAAGGTATCCCAGAGAGGTGGAAATGAAAAAGGGAATAACAGCAGGTGGGTTACAGGAAGTAGAAAGTCTTCAGGGTTGTTGCTGTGAGGAAGAAAACATGACAGCAAGGATAGGAAAGTGGGTGCCAGGTCACAAAAGCCTTAAGTTGAGTTAAGGAATGTAAATATTATTCTGTAGGACAGGCCATAATGGAAAGTCACCATAGGAGATAAGCAGAAGAACATGGGGAGAACAGGGTCTACTAAGCTTAATTTTTGATACTAGGGGTTGAATCCAGGGACACTCTACCACTGAACTACATCCCAAGCCCTTTTTAATTTTTATTTTGAAACACTGTTTTGTTAAGTTGCTGAGGCTAGCCTCAAACTGGTGATCCTTATTGACTCCATTTACCTCATTATTTCCCCTTCTATTTTTCCCCTGCTCATCCCCCTTTCCTTAAAATGGCGCCCAGCAGGCTTCTGTTCCTGAAAGTCTGCTTCCCGCGGGCCCATTTAGCCACCCAATCAGGTAGCAACACCTTCACCCTGGGCCCTATCTGACCTATAGGCAAATGCCTCGCTGGCAATATTCGGATAGCATAGTTAGTTCCCTTCCAAGACTGTATATAAGGCAACAAACTTTTCTAATAAATGGAACCTCTCCTGGCAGCAAGTCACCAAAGTCTCCCTTCGTTCTTTCAATCCTCCTGCTTCAGACTTCTGAGTTGTCAGGATTAGAGACAGGTGCCACTACACTGAAGGAAAATTCAGTTTTGATTACTGAATTTTAAAGATTTTGCCAAAGTAGTTGATAACCTTAGTGAGAGAACACATATTGGGAGTAGGAGATGGGACTCCAGGGTAAAGTGGCTTGGTGTCAAGAATTGTGCTACAGGACTGGGGTTGTAGCTCAGTGGTTGAGCACTTGCCCAGCATGGGTGAGGCACTGGGTTAGATTCTCAGCACCATGTATAAATGAATAAAATAAAGGTCCATTAACAACTAAAAAAATTTAAAAAAAACACAAGAATTGTGCTACAGATTTCACATTTGGGGGAGATAGAATGATAAAGGATAAGGTAACAATTACATAGTCAAAATTCCTAGAAAAAAAAACTTCCTAAAAACAAAAAAACAACAACTTCCTTACTTACTCCACTTATTTTTTTTTTTTTTATTTACTTGATTCATTGAACACAAATGGAGTACAGCTATTGTTTCACTGGTTGTACACAAAGTAGAGTCACACCATCTGTGCGTTCATGCATGTACACAGAACTTACTCCACTTATTAGGTACAGCATGTCTGTAAAAATCATATAGGGCCAGGTACAATGGCACACGCCTGTGATTCCAGTAACTAAGGAGGCTGAGGCAGGAGCATCTCCAGTTCAAGGCCAAACTTAGCAACTTATCAAGGCTCTAAGCAACCTAGTGAGACCCTGTCTCAAAATAAAAAGTAAAAAGGACTAGGATGTGAATCGGTGGTAAGTGTCCCTGGGTTCAATCCCCAATAGAAACAACAACAACAACAAATCAATATATGGTAGTATGATATAGAGAATAAATTATTTGGGGTGGGGGTTACTGGGGATTTAACCCAGAGGCTTTTTACCCAACTGAGCCACATCCCCAGCCCTTTTTTATTTTGAGACAGGATCTCTCTAAGTTGTTAGGACCTCACTAAATTGTTAAGGCTGGTTTCTAACTTGTAATCGCCTGCCTCAAACTCTTGAGTCTATGGAATTACAGGTGTGCATCCTGCGCTAAAAGCAAAATTAAATGTGAATAAATGTAAAAAAAAATTTATACCCCCAGCACTTATAATATTTTATATTAAAGAGGAAGAAGAAAGCATACTAAAAAGAAAGATGTGAGTCTGAATACTTGTCATTCACCCAACCTGGATGTTCTTGCCAGTGTGAAACAATAACAATAAAGACATCATGACAATGGATAGCCTGTGAATAAAGGCTTGGGGACAGATAGGGAGCCTAAACCATGGCTGGCTCTAGTTCAGCCTGAGAAATTAACCACACTTGCTCAGCTGCTGCTACTTTTTAAAAATGTTCACCACATGTTGCCACTGGATTTTGAGCTGCTCAAGTATTTGTTGATATAACTCAAATATTCCATAAAGCTACAAGTAATTTTAACTTTTTTGCTTTTTTGACTTGCAACAAAAATGAAATAAACTGTTTTGTTTTGTTTTGTTTTTAACTGAGGATTGAACTCGGGGCACTTAACGACTAATCCATATCCCCAACACTTTTTAATATTTTATTTAGAAACAGGGTTTCACTGAGTCACTTAGGGCCTCACTAAGTTACTAAGGCTGAGCCGGGTGTGGTGGCGCAGGCCTGTAATCCCAGCACTTGGGAGGCTGAGTCAGGAGGATCGCGAGTTCAAAGCCAGCCTCAGCAACTTAGCGAGGCCCTAAGCAACTCAGTGAGACCCTGTCTCTAAATAAAATACAAAATAGGGCTGGGGATGTGGCTCAGTGGTGGAGTGCCCCTGGGTTCAATCCCCAGTACCAAAAAAAAAATAAAGAAAAAAAAGTTACTAAGGCTGACTTTAAACTCACAATCCTCCTGCCTCAGCCTCCCAAAACGCTGAGATTACAGATGTGTGCCACCATGCCCAGCTGAAATAAACTGTCTTAAATTGAATTTCCCAATAATTTCTTTTTTTCTTTTTTCTTTTTGGCGGTGAGAACTGAACCCAGGGCCTCCCACATGCTAGGCAAAAGCTCTGCAACTGAGCTACAACCCGCAGCCCTGCCTAACAAATTTAAAAATTTGTTTTTTTGTTTGTTTGTTTTGGGTTTTTTTTGTGGTGCTGGGGATTGAACCCAGGGCCTTGTGCTTGCGAGGCAAACACTCTACCAACTGAGCTATATCCCCAGCCCAACAAATTTTTATATGTGCATATACTTGCATGATCACCACCAAAAAGATCAATATCATGGATCTTTCCAGGATCCAGAACATTCCTTCTTGCTCTTCCTGATACTACATCCCAAGGGTAACTCCTATTTGACCTTTATCATCATAGATCAGCTTTGCCCTTTCTTCAATTTCATATCAATGAAGCCATACCACAAGCTCACAGTACTATATAGTATTGCATTTTTTGTCTGATTTATTCCTATCCGTGTCATCTACATCGTTGCATAACATAGTACGTAATTATTTTCATTGTACATTATTTCATTATTTGTTCTACTGTTGATAGACATTTGCTTACAGTCTTTAGCCATTATAAAGAAAGCTACTATGTACATGATGTACAAGTCTTTTGGTAGACCTGGACATGCAGTTTTTTCACCTGGTTCTAGGATAGAACCCAGGGCCTGGCACATGCCAGGCAAGAGCTCTAGGCAACAGCTGCATCTCCAACCCTCCCCCCTTTTTTTTATTATGGTGGTGTTTTTTGTTTGTTTGTTTCCGGTGATGGTGACTGAGCCCAGGGGCACTTTATCACTGAGCCACACGCCCAACCTTTTTTTTTTTTTTTTTTTTTTTTTGAGACAGGGTCTTGCTAAATTGCTGAGGCTGGCCTGGATCAAGTCTGTGCCACCATACCCAGCTGCTGTTGTTTGATTTAAAGGTACCAGGATTTGTAGCCCTGTAGAACTATACTGCTACTGAACCTGGGAGTAGGGGAAGGAAAATGTTCACAAGGTCCATTAGTTGCTTTCCAACCAAGGCTTTATTTGAGATTTTTTTTTTTCTTTTTTTATGTGGTGCTGGAGATGGAAACAGGGCCTCACGCATGCTAGCAAGCACACTACCACTGAATTACATTCCCAGCTCTTTTGTTTCTAGTTTGGAAGTAGAAATCCAGTTGAGCATTTTCCCCTGGAAGATATCAACCTCACTGTATTCTTTAGTCAATCATCCTAATAATACTGGGTAGATTTTGCTGCCTCTTACTCCACAGACACATCCTCATCAACGGCTTGCACATTTTTGAGGTTGAAGTGGTTTCTACAACTTGTACAACATCTTCAGCTAGTTTTGAAATCCTTCCAACGAAAGACTATCTTCTCTGTCAGTCTCTGTTAGAAGGTTTTGAGACAGGAGTATAGGGCTAAAATTTGGTGCGAGTCAACAGGAAGACACTACGTGTTCTATGCTTAAGAAGGGCTGGGGATATAATTCAGTGGTAGAGTGCCCTTGGGTTCAATCCCCAGTACCAAAAAAAAAAAAAAAAAGAAAAAAAGATAAATGGCAGGTAAAGGAACATAGAGTTTAAGTTGTTAAATTGGAAACAACTTTTTATTTTGTACTGGGGATTGAACCCAGGGGTGCTTAACCACTGAACCACATCCCCAGCCCTTTTTGTTTTACTTTGAAACAGGGTTTTGCTAAGACCTCACTAATGGTCTACCTAAATTGCTAAGGTTGGCCTTGAATTTGCAATCCTCCTGTCTCAGCCTCCCAAGTCCCTGGGATTACAGGCATGTTTCCTTGCAATTGGGAACAATTTAAAACAAACAAACAAACAAAAAACACTACATGTTTTATGTTTAAGATAAATGGTAAAAAATCCTCCCCAGGGCTGGGGATATAGCTCAGTTGGTAGAGTGCTTGCCTCACAAGCACAAAGCCCTGGGTTCAATCCCCAACACCGCATAAAAAAAAAAAAAAAAAAAATCCTCCCCAACTACTCCATTGTTCAACACAAACAGCAAGAAAACAAATTCTATACAAGCAGGTCTTGACCAGAAGTAACCTGGAACCTCATTTAAACGCAGGATCCAGGGCTGGGGTTGTGGCTCCGTGGTAGAGTGCTTGCCTAGCATGTGTGAGGCACTGGGTTTGATTCTCAGCACTGCATAAAAATAAAGTAAAGGTATTGTGTCCACCTACAACTAAAAAATAAAAATAAAATAAATGCAGGGTCCATGTTAAAAGATATGCCCAGGGGCTGGGGATATAGCTTAGTTGGTAGAGTGCTTGTATCACAAGCACAAGGCCCTGGGTTCAATCCCCAGCAACACACACACATACACAAGATATGCCCAGGAGCTGGTGTGGTGGCACCTGTAATCTTAATTTCTCTGGAGAATGAGGTAGGAAGATAGCAACTTAGAGGCCAGATTGAGCAACTTGACTTAGGGAGACCCTTGTCTCAAAAGGGATGGGGGATGTAGCTCAGTGGTAGAGTGCCCTTGGGTTCAATCTCTGGTACTGAAAAAAAGATAAGAGAGATGCCTACGAGGGATAATTAACAAAATTTTAGGCACATTTTGAACCATGTGCCAGAATTTTTTCTTTCCTGCAGTGCTGGGGATTGAACCCAGAGCCTTGGGCTTGTGAGGCAAGCACTCTACCAACTGAGCTATATCCCCAGCCCCTGTACAAACATTTTTGACTGTGTGTAAACTGGCACAGGCACAATGAGAGTTTATCCTATAGCTTACAAATATGTTCATTTCTCGCCCAGAAAATCTATATATGATGTTCACCCCTTGAATTATTGACTTCTCTTCCTATTGGACAGCCACATTGCTATGTTACTCAATGCAATAAATGATTGTACTCTCTCTTTGTTAACTGGTTTGATTTCTCTCTTGCTCAAGCTAAGGAACATGCTGAGCTGGTAACAGTTTGAATATTCCCCAACCCCTGTTTTTGCCACTTATTGGAATGGTTAGGCACACATTTCTGATTCATGTCTTCCAGGACTTAGTGGACTTTCAGTCTTCATTAAAAACAATCATTGCCAGGCATGGTAGCACACACCTGTAATTCCAGCAGCTTGGGAGGCTGAGACAGGAGGATAGAGGGTTCAAAGCCAGCCTCAACAAAATCAAGGCACTAACATCTCAGTGAGACTCTATCTCTAAATAAAATACAAAATAGGACTGGGGATGTGGCTTAGTGATTGAGTGCCCCTGAGTTCAATCCCTGGTCCCCCCAAAAAAGGTAATTATTTATACTTTACTGTTACTGTAGCAGTGGGAGAACTTGATTAAGACAGCCAGGTACCCCTATGAGAAAAAGGACCTCCCAGAATTTAGGAATAAAACCTCTCAGGGAAAACAAGGCAGCCAAGTTAGTGTACTATCTTATGGGGTTAATAGCCATGCCAGAAAATTAGGAGTTAAAAAGTGAGCCAGTCTTTGCCGGGTGTGGTGGCGCACGCCTGTAATCCAAGCGACTTGGGAGGCTGAGTCAGGAGGATCGCGAGTTCAAAGCCAGCCTCAGCAACTTAGCGAGGCCCTAAGCAACTCAGTGAGACCCTGTCTCTAAATAAAATACAAAATAGGGCTGGGGATGTGACTCAGTGGCCGAGTGTCCCTGAGTGCAATCCCTGGTTCCACAAAAAAAAAAAAAAAAAAAAAAAAAAAAAGTGAGCCAGTCTTCAAGGGAAAAAGGTATCATGCCAGGAGATGGGAGGTTAAGAAGTCAGGTCAGCCATCTGAGATTATGTGGTCAGCAGAAATGCCAAAAAGTAGAGTCAGACAAAGCAAAATCACAAAGACAGGGTCACGAAGACAGGGTCACCGAGACAGGACAATAATCTGCAACATTCTGAAAATACTATCAGAGACTTTCCCAGATAATAAGGGGCAAATTTCAGATGGCAAGGGGCAAAACATGTAAGGACAGTCATTGAAATAACCCATACTTACTTTTACATAATTAGCACAGTACAATGTACACCCCTAAGTGGAGATTTGAGATGGTTTTTTTTTTTTTTTTTTTTTTTTTTTTCTTTTTGGTACTGGTGATTGAACCCAGGGGCACTGAACCATTGAGCCACATCCCCAGCCCTATCAGAAGTATGGTTTTTGTTTTTGTTTTGAGATGGTAAAGAGACAATGCCACTCATGAAGAAGCATGATGAAGAGCATAAGTTCAACTAAAATCCCACTGCCACATGGTAATGGTATCAAAACACTGAGTTCCTGCATACCTTGTGGATGGCATAAAAGCTGTAAACTTTTGTTCTTCACTGAAGTCTGTCTGACACTCTGGGACAGTGCTGTCTTCCTTCTGACTCAGGCAGAAATTTCCTTAAATTCTTCCTTGGTCCAGTTTTCATTTCTTTTGACTTTGGACCTGTTAACACCAATTATTGATGATCTGGTAACACCAATTTCTGGAATCGTGATGTGGATTTTTTGTGGATTTTTTTCTTCTTTTCTTCTGTGGTGTTCAGGATCCAATCCAGAGCCTCAAGCATACCAGGTAATCTACCACTGAGCCACATCTCCAAGCCCATGTATGGATTTATTGAAGCCATATTTATGTGTCAGGTTGGTGACAGACATATGACCCCTTGGTTAGTAAGATGGATTTTCTTCCTGTATGGAAAGGGACTGCTGTTTTGTTTTGTTTTTTTTTGAACCAGGGATTGAACTCAGGGGCACTCCACCACTGAGCCACATCCCCAGCCCTATTTTGCATTTTATTTAGAGACAGGGTCTCACTGAGTTGCTTAGGGCCTCGCTAAGTTGCTGAGGTTGGCTTTGAACTCGAGATCCTCCTGCCTCAGCCTCCCAAGTCGCTTGGATTACAGGCCTGCGCCACCACGCCTGGCAAGGGACTGCTGTTTTTTTGCTTGGTGCCAAAGAAGTGCTTGGACTATCTCAGATGGGTCATGTTATACAAAAGGGAGGTATGGTAAAGCACTAGAACCTAACTTTAAAAACAAAACACTAGAATCACAGCTAGCCTCTGAAACAGACTGAGAGGCCAGGCACTGGGGCCCAGAGAACACATTTCAGTTTCCTATCTTACTCACACTTTCGTGGAATAGGACAGAACTCAGGGACTCCTTATCTTTGAGCTACACTGCCATCCCTTTTTGGAGACAAGTTTTGTCTAAATTGTTGAGGCTGGCCTGGAACTTGAACACCTCCTTGATTTAGACCCCCAAGTCCCTGGGATCACGGACCTGCGCCACCAGGCAGGGATTGCTCACCCCATGATTGACTGCACCTTAAAGGCGTCTATGGTGAAATTACATCATATCCTCTTTCATTCTTACAAGAACTTATCCCAGTTTCTACAGACTCTGATGTGAGGTCTAAGGAAGTTAAACACCTTGTCCAAGACTAAAGAGCTGGTCAAATGGTAGCGCCAAGATTCAAACCCTTAAAACCTCTCTCAAAATCGTCCATGCCGGGCCTGTAATCCCAGTGGTTTAGGGAGGCTGAGGCAGTGAGAGCGTAAATTTAAAGCCAGCCTCAGCAACAGCGAGGCCCTAAGCAACTCAGTGAGACCCTGTCTCTAAATAAAATACAAAAAGGGCTGGGGATGTGGCTCAGTGGTTTAGTGCCTCTGAGTTCAATTCCAGGTACAAAAAAAAAAAAAAAAAAAAAAAAAAAACCAACCCTCGATGGGAAGGAAATGACGACAGCTTGGATGTATGAACCCCAGGTTCCTGGGCACCGCCCCGCCCCACGCCGCCCTGCCGCGGGTGCTAGTTGCATAACCGCCGCACAGCTCCGGACTGAGTCACCAGCGCCTAGGAGTCACGTGGGCCAGACAGGCTGGCCTCTCTGCGGTCTGGGTGCCTAGCCCGCCACAGCGCCAGTAGGCGCTGCTCCGTCTCCTCGTCCCCCGCTTCACTCTGCAGCCACTGGAGCCGCAGGCAGCAGCAACCCAGGTCCCCAGAAGAGCAGCTCCTGTGTCTCCAATGTACGTTTTGCCCCGGAACAAAGGCCCCAGGCAGAAACCATGGCATGAGGCTGAGGGGCAGTTTTAGCCCAGGATCCAGAAGGTGTGGAGTACCAGTGAAAAGCTCATAAGAGAGGCTTCCCCCACCTCTCCGAGTTTCTTTACGTTTTAAAAGTCTCCATTCTGTCATCCGGAAAAAAAAAAATGTTTTCCATGCTTCCTCCTATTTCTCCCCCTTTTATGTCTAGGGACCTTACACAGGGAATCACTTTTCCCAGGAGGGCGGTCATAAGGAGAAGCCCACGTTGCTATGATCTGCCGTATAAGGGGCAAACCTACTGAATAAGAATAGTCAGTGGTCAGCAATCAGAAGTGACAGTCCCCAATTGAGGGTTCTGTTTTTGTTTTTGCTTTGCAGATGGACACAGTACCTTTATTTATTTTTATGTGGTGCTGAAAAGCGAACCCAGTGTCTCACTCTGTGATAGGCAAGCGCTCTACCACTGAGCTACAATCCCAGCTCCAACTGAGGTCCTGTTCAAATGCAGAAACCACACCTGGAGGCTAACTTGTAGAAATATTAATGGGCACCATCAGGGCCTATTTCTTTCTTTCTTTCTTTTTCTTTTTTTTTTTTTTTGAACCAGGGATTGAACTCAGGGACACTTGGCCACTGAGCCACATCCCTAGCCCTATTTTGTATTTTATTTAGAGACAGGGTCTCACTGAGTTGCTTAGGGCCTGGCTAAGTTGCTGAGGCTGGCTTTGAACTCCCGATCCTCTTGACTCAGCCTCCCAAATCGCTTGGATTACTGGCGTGCGCCACCACGCCCAGCTAGGGCCTATTTCAAATGTAAAAGACCTTGAGATTTTACCTAAGGGAAAACTACCAGCCAGCTCCTTTGTCCCAGAAACAGGAAAATGGAAGGTGGAAGAGGGATTTACAAGAAGGATTCAAAGTCAGGCTACAGGACACAGCCTATACTTTTTTTTTTTTTTTTTTTTTTACCAACTGAGTTATATCCCCAACCCCCAGCCTATACTTTTTCAATGTCTGTTTAACATAGATTTTGCTCAATGCTCTACCTGTTAGGTTGTATTGGGCGGCTGCAGGGGGAGGGAGCACGGTCACTTAGCAACACACTGTGCCAGAAGTGACCAATGAGGCAGACCTGCTGACCCTGACATCTACCTTGGGTCCACCTTTTCCTGGGCAGGACCCCTTGACCCCTTCCTCTGTATAAAAACCCTGAGCAGCCAAAGCCACGTGCGATTTCTCCTGGCTCTCCCACCCCGACTTTCACCCCGGGGGGCTGGAGATTTCGCCCAGGACACACATTCCAATAAAATCAAGCTACCACTTTTGTCTGACTCTGGCGAGTGCACTCCTTTTCGCCCGCCGCTGCCTTTGGGAGCTTTACCCGCCGGGCCCCACCGCCCCTTTCTCGAGTTTACACTACCCATTGTGCTAGAAGCTAGCACACCAGAATTGGTTTTTCTGCTATCCCCCGCCACCCCCAGCCCACGACCATGAAATGGGAATTTTGAGACTGGATTTTCCACTTTGCCCATTTCCTTCTGGGTTCTTGTCTCACTATTTATTTATTTACTTATTTGTGGTGTTGGGGATTGAACCCAGGGCTTTGTGCGTGTGAGGCAAGCACCCTACCAATTGAGTTATATCCCTAGCCTCTGTCTCACTATTTTTGAAGAATAACATCCATGGACATTCACAGAAAGGATGAGTTAAACAGGACCATAGGGGAAGGATCTGATACAAAAACTCATTTTGGTTTGCTAGCTTAGGAGTTCTGGGTAGAGCATGGAGCAAAATCTATGTAAAACAGGCCTTGAAAATAGCACCAAAGTCATGGATCAAAGTTTATGTAAACAAGCACTGAAAACAGCTTCAAGGCTATCTGGTCTTTGAATTTTAATTCGTCCCACCAACTTCCATCTGGGTTCACCCCCACCTTTTCATTTTCCCACCTCTGGAAGGCCTGGAGGCGTTCCCACAGGTAACCCTCCAGGCCTTTCACGTTTGACATAGGCCTTGATAGTGCTCATTAATATTTCCACTGGTTAGCCTTCAGGTGTGGTTCCTGCCTTTGAATTAGAATAGAAGCTTTTGTCATTTAAAATCCCAGGCCTCAGCCAGAGCAAAGAAACACAAAAGGAACTCACACCTGACTGGAACCTGACCCCTTCACCCTAATGGGTCAGCTGACCCCATACAAAAAGCCCCAGGAAATTCCCTGTTCAGATTCCTGTCCCACCCTAGTGGATCAGTAAACCCCAATACTATGAACCCCAAGAACTACCTTCCTGTCCCACCCTAAACGAAGCCTACGTAACCCAGACCCCTTGCTTTAGGCCTTGGCCATTTTCTGCCCCAAAAATAAGCCACACCAGAGGTTCAAACAATTGACTCCACCTTGGAATACTGAATAAAGAAGAGCTTGCTTTTCCCACCTCTATCATTTGTGTGCCATGTACTTACAACTCTTCCTTTCTTTTATTGTCTGTAGATTTTATTTTTCAAATTTGCTAGAAAGAAACCAGAGGATATTGCCAAAGCAGGGAATCTTGTTTCATTTTTTACTTAGAGACAGGGTCTGGCTAAATTGCTGGGCTGCCTGGAAATTTTGATCCACCTGCCTCAGCCTCCTGAGTTGCTGGGCTTACAGGGATACAACACAGTACCTGACCTGTTTAGTGTTAAAAAAAATTCTCGAGCTGGGGGTGTGGCTCAGTAGTAGAGCACTTGCCTAGTAGACATGAAGCCCTGGGTTCAATTTCCCAGCACCACAAAAATTAATAATACTGAATCAACTCTTTATAGTTTTCCTTCCATTTCTGACATCCTTTAGGGCCTCACTTTCCTTCTAGTGAATCCTAACTAAGAATATCTTCCAGGCTCATCATTCAGTCACTCCTCATCAGTGATGCTCAAAGCAGAGGAGGAAATAGAGTATTTTATTGATAAGAACAAGTCCAAATTCAAGGGAAGTTTTCATGATTGCTTCAAAAAAGCATATTTGATACTATTCTTTCAGGAAGTATTTATTGAATACTTAACCATGTCCCAGGTAGCAGGACGCAGAGTGAAACCCAATATACTGGAGTTTGCTGGGGTTGTAGCTCACTGGTAGAGGACAGTGCTTAGCATTTCTGAGACCAAAAGCAAACCAAAAAAAGATCTGTTAGAATAATTCATCACAATCAACCTGACAACACCATGAAGGGAACAAACTTGATAATCCACAAATTAATAAAGACAAATTATGGGTACACTGTAGTGGTTCACACCTGTAATTCCCGTGACACAGGAGGCTGAAACAGTAGGACCAAAAAAGTTCCAGTTCAGAGCCGGGCGTAGTGGCGCACGACTGTAATCCCAGCACTTGGGAGGCTGAGACAGGAGGATCACGAGTTCAAAGCCAGCCTCAGCAATTTAGCGAGGCCCTAAGCAACTCAGTGAGACCCTGTCTCTAAATAAAAATACAAAATAGGGCCGGGGATGTGGCTCAGTGGTGGAATGCCCCTGGGTTCAATCCCCAGTACCAAAAAAAAAAAAAAAAAAAAAAAAAAAGTTCCAGTTCAGCCTCAGTAACTTGAGACTCTGTCTCAAATTAAAAGAAAAAGAAAAAAAAATTAAAGTGGCATTAGAAGCCGGGCGTGGTGGCACACGCCTGTAATCCCAGCACTTGGGAGGCTGAGGCAGGAGGATCAAGAGTTCAAAGTCAGCCTCAGCAACTTAGCGAGGCCCTAAGCAACTCAGTGAGACCCTGTCTCTAAATAAAATACAAAATAGGGCTGGGGATGTGGCTCAGTGGCCAAGTGTCCCTGAGTTCAATCCCTGGTTCCAAAAAAATAAAATAAAATAAAATAAAGTGGTATTAGAAATGTGTCTCAGTGGTAGAGGGCCACTAAAACATAAAATAATAAAAAGGACTGGAAGCCGGGCATGGTGGCGCACGCCTGTAATCCTAGCACTTGGGAGGCTGAGGCAGGAGGATCACGAGTTCAAAGTCAGCCTCAGCAACTTAGCGAGGCCCTAAGCAACTCAGTGAGACCCTGACTCTAAATAAAATACAAAATAGGGCTAAGGATGTGGCTCAGTGGTGAAGTGCCCCTGGGTTCAATCTCCAGTACCCCCCCCCCCCCCAAAAAAAAAAGACTGGAGATGTCGCTCAGTGTTAGAGTGGTCCTGGTGCTACTGAAAGCTTTGTTCCTGACCTCATACCAATCCAATAATGAGGACACGGTTTTGAGAAAAAGGAAAAAGAAGTTTTATTGCTTTACTAGCAAAGGAGAAACATAGGGGACTCCTGTCCCAGAGGCTATGTTTCTGCCCATCAGGAGGCAGAGGGGGGTTTTAAAGAAACACTTTAAAAGTACTACAGAATCAGTGGCTTAAACAACAGAAGTTTATTTTCTCATAGTTGTGATGGTAAGATGTCTACAAGCAAGGTATCAGCAAGTTTGCTTTCTTCTGCTTACAGATGGCTACCTCCCTGCTGTGTCCTCACATGGTCTTTTCCTCCTCTGTGCACTCATGCCACTGGTGTCTGTTTTCTTTATTTCTCCTTCTCTTTCTTGGGATTGAACCCAGGTGCCCTCTATCACAGAGTCACATCCCTAACTCCTGCCTTTTTTTTCTTTTTTTAAAGACAGGATCTTACTAAATTGTCCAGGTTACCTTGCAGCACAAGGTAACCTTAACCTTTTTTTGTGGGTTCACCACAAAAAAAAAAACCCAAAAACTAAATTGCCCAGACTGGTCTTGAATTCATGATCTTCCTCCCTCAGACTCCCTCCCAAGTAGCTGGAATTATAAGCAAGCACCACCATGCTTAGTTTTTTTTACTCCCCAGTAATTTAACAATTCAGGGGTGCTTTACCATTGAACCATATCCCCAGCCCTCCCCTCCCCTCCTCTCCCCTCCCCTCTTTTCTCCTCTCATCTCTTTCCTCTCCTTTCCTTCAATTTTTTGGGACAGGATCTCATTTAATTACCCAGACTGGCTTCAAACTTGTGATATACCTGACTCAGCCTCCAGAGTGGTTGGGATTATCAAACCCACATTTATTCGTTTTTTGCAGTACTGGGGATTGAACCCAGGGGCACTGAACCACTGAGCCACATCCCCAGCCCTATCTTGTATTTTATTTAGAGACAGAGTCTCATTAAGTTGGTTAGCACCTCACTGTTGCTAAGGCTGACTTTGAACTGGCAATCCTCCTGCCTCAGCCTTCAGAGCCGCTGGGGATTACAGGCGTGCACCACAGGGGATTACAGGCATTCACTACCATGCTTGGCTTTCCCAGAGCATTATAGTTGTGCATACTGATGGGATTTGAATGTGTAAGAACATATTAGTACATGCAAACAATATAGCAATATAATTTGGCCAATATCATTCCCCAACACTTTCCCCCTCCCTCCCACCTCCTACCCCTTGATCCTTTCCTCTACTGATCTCCCTTTGATTTTTATGAGATCTGTGACCATCTTTCTTTTCCTTTTTCCTCTCTAGCTTCCACTTGAGAGAAAACATATGACCCTTAACCTTCTGAGTTTGACTTATTTCACTTAACATAATGGTCTCTAGTTCTATCCAATAGCCTACAAATGACACAATTTCATTTTTCTTTATGGTTGAATAAAACTCCATTGTGTATATTCCACATTTTCTTTGTCCATTTATCCATTGATGGACACCTAGGCTGGTTCCATATTTTGGCTATTTTGAATTGTGTTGCTATGAACATGTGTATGCATGTACCACTGTAGTATGATGATTTTATAATTTTTCGGGATAAATACCAAGGAGTGGCATAACTGGGTCATATGGGGCTTTCTGGGAGACTGAGGCAGTGCAAAAACCCACACTTCAAATCCCCATTCTTGCAATCAGGTCAGGAAGATTTCAGACATGTTGCTCAGACTCAGAGTAACAGGAATGAGTTTATTGAAGGGATAGGAAAAGGGAAAGGGGACACTCTCAAGGGAGAGAGTGAATCCTCTCAGAGAATGCTATGCTTCTCCTGCACTCCAGTTTTATTGGAGATCCCAGAGAAATTTCTAGAATCCCACCAGGTCCACCTCTTGACTTTGGGCTGACAGCAAGATAACATCAGACTTTCAAAAGTCCCCACTGCCATGGCAACTTTAGCTCACCTTGGCCCCTGCTGACCAGTTTTAATTGGATTCTTAACTACACATTCTTACAGATTTTATGATTAGGAGGAATTATCCTTATCTTCCTGAGTTTTAGGATCTGATCTATCAAAAGGGTCTCAAAATCTCCCCCCTTCAGGGTAACCTGGATTCTTCCCACTGACATTATCTCTCTCAAGCCTACAGATAACAGGTAGTTTGCTTAGGAATGTGGCATATCCTGTCCACTTGGTACAGGCAGAGCTTCAGGTAAACTGCTGCTTAGAAAAACAAAAGCATGTGGGGTCAGCACAGTGAGCCCGTTTTGTAGAATTATTTTCTGAACCTCGTGTTCCCACCATCCTCATCTGTCTGTCCCCTAACAGTTCCATACCCACCCTTTTGAGGAAACTTCATACTGATTTCCACAGTGGTTGTGCTAATTTACAATTCCCAGCAGTGCAAAATTATTCCTTTTCATCCACAGCCTCTCCCTCTCCCTCATTTGTTATTTGTATCCTCGATGACCGCCACTCTGACTTGTGTGGGATGAATTCTCAGTGTGGTTTTGATTTGAACATGGAATCTTGAAGATGTGTAATAGCATACTGTGATACAGTGTTTCCAATATAAAAACCCAATAAAGAGCATAGCTAATAGGTCTAATGTGGCAGACCCAACGCTGGTAATCCTAGCTGCTTGAGAGGCTGAGGCAGAAGTATTGCCAGTTCTAGGCCAGCCTGTATTTAGGGAGAACCTGTCTCAGAAAAAAAAAGCGGGGTGGGCAAACAAATTAAACAGACACTTCTCAAAAGAAAAAGTACAAATAGCCAACAAATATATGAAAAATGTTCAACGTCATAACCAATTACGAAATTAAAAAGGACTGGGGCTGTAACTCAGTGGCAGAACACCCCTGGGTTCAATCCCCAGTATCAAAAAAGAAAAGAAAGAAATTCTTCTGAGTATCTATGATTTACAAAAAGAGATGTATTGAAATACTTTTCACTGAGTCTCTGAACTCATGCTGTTCCCAATCTAGGAAGCACAGACATGTATGTGAGGTGCTATTGGGAAGCTCCAGGACATAGGGTTCACACGAGCCAACTCATCATGTCCATCTGGACCAAGCTGTAGAACAGGGAGCACATGACTAGGACCCTACATAGGGCCAAATTCAAATTCCCTGGCAGCCAAAATACCCACATTTCAAAAAAGTGACGTTCCTACAACTATAGAAATGAAAAGTTGTACCCTCTTTGTGTACAACAACAAAAAAAAAAAAAAATAAAGAAAAAGAAAAAGAAAGAAAAAGGAAAAAATTAAAAATTAAAAAAGAAAAGTGACATTCCTAGTGGATGAATTTGAAAATGTGGTGTCTGAAGCTGGGTGCACACGGTAATCCCAGCGATTTCTGAGGCTGAGGCGGGAGGATCACAAATTGGAGGCCAGACTCAGCAACTAAGTAAGATCCTGTCTGAAAAAGTAAACCAGGGGCTGGAGTCGTTGCTCAGTGGTAGAGCACTTGCCTAGCATGTGTGAGCCACTGGGTTTGATTCTCAGCACCTCATATAAAGAAATAAAGTCCATTGAAACTAAAAAATATATTAAAAAAAAAAAGTAAACCAGGATGGCAATGTCCCTAGGTTCAATTCCCAGTACCAAAAATCAAACAAGAAGAAAAGAAAAACAACAACAACAAAAGAATAAAGTAGAAGAGATGGTATTTGAGTTTGGAGTCATAAAAAGCAGAGTGCCTTCCACCTTGGTCTCTTTCTCTTGGATCACTTGCTTTGGGGGAAGACAGCTGCCATGTTATGAGGACACTCAGTCCCTTTGGAAAAACCCAGATGGCAAGGAGCTGTCTTGCCAACAATCATGTGAGTGTGCCATGGTGGCAGCTGATCCTCCAGCCCCAGTCAAGCTTTCGGATAATTGCAGCACCAGCTGACAGTTTGACGGCAACCCAGTATAGCCACTCTTGGATTCCTGACCCACAGAAACTGAGAACAAAGGTTCAACTGAAGTTTTAATACTGGGGATTGAACCTCCAGGAGCGCTTAACCACTGAGCCACATCCCCAGTCCTTTTTATATTTATTTTGAGACATGGTCTTAATAAGTTCCTCAGGGTCTCAGTAAGTTGCTGAGGCTGGCTTTGAATTTTCGATCCTCCTGCCTCAGCCTCCCAAGCCACTGGGATTATAGGAGGGGGGCACCACCGTACCAGCTAAAAAACTTGTTTTAAGCTTCTACTTTTGGGGATGATGTTACAAATCCTATAATCGATTAAGAATTGCATTTGGCCACAACAGAGATTCCCCTAAACCTAGTGGCTTAATGATTTTTTTTCTTTTTCACAAAAAATAAGTTTGGAGATTGGCAGTTCAGAATTGGTATGACATCTTCACATTATCTTCCATAACCCAGGTCACTCTCCACTTTTGTTCTGACATCTTAACTTGTGGCTTAATTTCTCTGGTTTATCTCATGATCCCATATTGCTGCTGGAACTCCAGCCATCATATTTCAGACAGCAAGTAAGTGTGGGAAGGGTTTTCTGGAACCCAATGACTTTCATTAATATGTACATCAAAACAAAAACTTGTACCCCATTTGTGTACAATGAATCAAAATGCGGTCTGTAAAAATTAAAATAAAATTAAAAAAATATGTACATCATTGACTTATGGTAGTTGAGAAATGTTCTTTAGTTGGGCACAGTCTGACCAAATAGAATAAAACTTCTGTTAGGCTGGGCAAGGTGGCACACACACCTGTAATCCCAGTGGCTTGGGAGACTGAGGCAGGAGGATCCCAAGTTCAAAGCCAGCCTCAGCAACTTAGAGAGACCCTGTCTCAAAATAAATAAATAAATAAATAAATAAATAAATAAATAAATAAAGGCTAGGGAGGTGGCTCAGTGGTTAAGTGCCCCTGGGCTGAATCCACAGTACCACTTAGATAGATAGATAGATAGATAGATAGATAGATAGATAGATAGATAGTTTTCCAAAGAAGATATTCAAATGGGCAACAATAACATAAAAATAAGCTCAACATCTTTAGCCATTAGAGAAACGCAAATCAAAACCACAATGAGCTACACATACACTGGGATGGCTATTATCAAATAGATAACTATTGGAGAGAACCTGGAGAAATGGGAACCCTCAAACACTCCTGGGAAATGCAAATGGTACAGACACATTGGAAAACAGTGTGGCAGTTCTTCCAAAGGCTAAACACAGGATTACCACATGCTCCAGCAATTCTACTCCTGGATATATAACCAAGAGAAATGGAAACATATGGCCACATAAAAACTTGTACATGAATATTTATAGCTGCATTATTCAGAATTGCCAAAAAAGAAGCTGGGTATGTTGGCTTACTCCTGTAGGCCCAGCTTCTCTGGAGGCTGAGGCAGAAGGATCCCTTGTACCCAGGTGTTCTAGAGCAGCCTGGCAACAGAGTGAGATCTTACCTCAAAACAAAACATAACAGCTGGGCATGGTGGTGCATGCCTGTAATCCCAGTGATTTGGGAGACTGAGGCAGGAGGATTGCAAGTTTAAGGACAACCTCAGCAATTTAGCAAGGCCCTAATCAACCTTTTTTTTTTTTTTGTACCAGGGATTGAACCCAGGGATGCTTAACCACTGGGCCACATCCCCAGACCCTTTTTTTTTTTTTTTTTTTTTGAGACAAGGTCTCACAAAATTGCTGAGACTGACTTTAAACTTGAGATCATCCTGCCTCAGCCTTGCTAGCCACTAGGATTACAAATGTGTGCCACTTTGTCTGGGGAGGTACTAAGCAATTTAGTGAGATGACCCTGTCTCAACATTAAAAATATGGCTGTAGCCGGGCGCGGTGGCGCACGCCTGTAATCCAAGCGACTTGGGAGGCTGAGTCAGGAGGATCGTGAGTTCAAAGCCAGCCTAAGCAACTTAGCGAGGCCCTAAGCAACTCAGTGAGACCCTGTCTCTAAATAAAAATACAAAAAATAGGGCTGGGGATGTGGCTCAGTGGCCGAGTGTCCCTGTGTTCAATCCCTGGTTCAAAAAAAAAAAAAAAAAAATATGGCTGAGATTGTGGCTTAGTGGTTAAACACCCCTGGTTCAATCCTTGGTAACAAAACAAAACAGAAAAACAAAAATATAGAAGTGCCAAAAATGGAGAAAGGCTAAAATCCCTCAAATAATGAATGAATAAATGAAGCATGTCCATACAATGGTATTGTTCAGCAACAAAAATGGATGAAATACTGATATATGCTACAACATCAATAGACCTTTGAGAACATAATAAGGGAAAGAAGCCAGTCACAAAGGAATATGGCAACTCTTACAGAAACAAAAAATGAGTGCCTAAGGCTGAGGTATAGGGAAATTAGAAGGCAAAGGCTAAGGGGCTCATTTCTTTTGGGGGTAATGAACACATTCTAAAGTTGTGATAGTGATAAAATTCTGATTTTTTAAATTTGTTATTTTTAGTTATACCTGCCAATAGAGTATATTTGGACATTTATAAAAACATGGAGTATATATTATTCTAATTAGGATTCTAGTTGTATGTGATGTGAGATTCACTATGATGTATTCATATATGTACTAGGAAAGTTATGTCAAATTCATTCCACTCTCTTTCCTAGTCTTGTCCCCATTCCCTTCCCTTCATTCCCCTTTATATAATCCACTGACCTTCTATTCTTCCCCTCCCCCCATGTTGTGTGTTAGTATCCACACATCAGAGAGAACATTTGACCTTTGGTTTTGGGGGATTGGCTTATTTAATTTAGCATGATAGTCTCCAGATCCATATATAACAGCCAATATCATAAAGTCGCTCTTTTTTATGGCTCAGTAATATTCCATTATATATACACACACATATGTGTGTGTGTGTATATCTATGTGTTTATATATATATATATATATGTATATATATACGTTGAAGAGCACCTAGCTTGGTTCCATAGCTGAGCTATTGTGAATTTAGCTTCTATGAACATTGATATGGCTGCATCACTGTAGTATGCTGATTTAAACTCCTTTGGACATATACTGAGGAGAGGTATAACTGGGTCAAACAGTGGTTCCATTCCTAGTTTTCTGAGGAATCTCTATACTGCTTTCCAGAGTGGTTGCACCAATTTACAGTCCCACCAGCAATGTATGACTGTACCCTTTCCCTACATCCTTGCCAACATTTATTATTACTTGTATTCTTTCTTTTTTCTTTTTTTTTTTAAATTTTGGTACCAGGGATTGAAACCAGGGGTACTTAACCACTGCGCCACATCCCCAGTCCTTTTTTGTATTTTATTTAGAGACAGGGTCTCACTGAGTTGCTTATGCCTTGCTTTTGCTGAGGCTGGTTTTGAACTCAAGATCCTCCCGTCTCAGCTTCCCAGATCGCTGGGATTACAGGCATTACTTATATTCTTGATCGTTGCCATTCTGACTGGAGTGAGATGAAATCTCCGTGTAGTTTTAATTTGCATTTCTCTAATTGCTAGAGATGTTGAACATTTTTTTCATATATTTGTTGACTATTTATATTTTGTGTTAAGTTTTTTGAGTTCTTTACATATCTTGGAAATTAATGCTCTATCTAAAGTGCAGGTGGTAAAGATTTTCTCCCATTCTGTAGGCTCTCCCTTCATGTTCTTGATTGTTTCCTGATGTGAAGAGACATTTTGGTTTGACACCACATTCCATGTATTGATTCTTGATTTTACTTCTTGTGCTTTGAGGGGTCTTGTTGAGGAAGTGAGTTTCTAAGCCAACACGATGGAGTATTAGACCAACATTTTCTTTTAGTAGGCACAGGGCTTCTAGTATAATGCGGAGGTCTGTGATCCACTTTACAATTATTAAAAGTCATTGAAGCCAGGCGGGGATATAGCTCAGTTGGTAGAGTGCTTGCCTCACATGCACAAGGCCCTGGGTTCAATCCCCAGCACCACCACCAAAAAAAAAAAAAAAAAAGTCACCGAAGCCTAGCATAGTGGCATATGCTTGTAATCCCAGGGACTAGCAAGGCTGGACAGGAGTTCAATCACAAGTTCAAGCCAGTTGCAGCAATTTAGCAAAGCCCTAAACAACTTAGGGGGACCCTGTCTCAAAAATAAAAAGGGATGGAGATGTAGCTCAGTGATTAAAACGCCCCTGGGTTCAATCTTTAGTACCCCCCACAAAAACAAATATAAAATAATGAGCCAAGCTTGGTGGTTTATGTCTCTAACTCCAGACACTCCAGAGGCTGAGATAGGAGGATCACAAGTTCAAGATCAGATTCAGCAACTTATGGAGACTCTAAGCAACGTGGTGAGACCCTGTCTGAACCTAAAAAATAAAAAGGGCTGGGGATGTGGGACATTAGTTAAGTGTCCTTGGGTTCAATTCCTAGTACCAAAAATAAATAAATAAATAAATAAAATGGTCTGAGGATGTAGCTAGTAGTACAGTGCCCTGGGTTCAATTCCCAGTGCCACAAAAAAAGTTTATATATGTATGCATACACACACACACACACACACACATACACACACACATATACCCATGTAATGGAAGATTAGATAACTATGAAAAAAAAAGAGGTAGATCTATGGTTAGTGATATGAAAGAGGCTCAAGACAGAATTAAATTTAAAAATCCAGTTGATGAAAAGTATTTATGATTGATGCCATTTGTTTCTAAAAATTGATATTTGTGGTTTTTTTGGCGGTACTGGGAATTGAACCCAGAGGCACTTTACCACATCCTAAGCCCTTTTTTATTTTCAGATAGTGTCTCACTAAATTGCTAAGGACCTTGTTAAATTGCTGAGGTTGGCCTGGAACTTGTGACTCTCCTGCCTCAGCCTCCTGAGCCTCTGGGATTATAGGCATGCACCACCATACCTGGCTTTGATCTTTTTTTTTTTGGTACACAGGATCAAACCCAGGGAGGCTCAACCACTGGGGCACATCTCCAGGCTGTTTTTATATTTTCTTTAGAGACAAGGTCTCCCTGAGTTGCTTAGGGCCTCGCTAAATTGCTGAGGCAGGCTTTGAACTCACAATCCTCCTGTCTCAGCCTCCTAAACTGCTGAGATTATAGGTGTGCTCTACTGCACCTGACTTGGCTTCGATATCTTTACTACCAAATGAGAATGGTGCTGTGGGAAATAATGGACTTCTATATTCTTTCTATGTATGCTTCTGAATTTGCTTTTTGTTTGTTTGTTTTTTGTGCTGCTAGAACCCAGGCTGTGAAGCATCATGCTAGGCAGGCTCACTACTGCTGAGTCACATCCCCAGTCCCAATTTGCATTTTTAGTTAAAATAAATATTACTTTTATAATTGAAGTAGATTCTATCTACATCAATCATTGAGGAAGAAGATATCAAGAACGTCACGGAGTATATAGCACCTATGACAGTGTAGTCAATCCTTGCCAACTAAAGACAAAATCTTCGGTGGCTCCCCACAGCTTCCAGGATAAAGTCCAGATTCCTCACTGTGATTTGTTCCCTGTTCCTAGCTCATCCTGCCCCCACACCAAACTTAACTGTTCATCCAGTAGAACCACCTGCTTTCCTTGCACAGGTACCACTGTGCTTTCTGTGTCTGGAATCTCTGCTCTAAACATACGATGTACTATAAAATTATCTCCTGGGGTGTAGCTAAGTGGGTTGAGTGCTTGCCTAGCACGAATAAGATCCTGCATTCAATCCCCAGTACCGCAAAACAAAAATAAAAACAAAAACAAGCAAAACAACGACAAAACTCATGGCACTTACTAAAAACTCTGCAGTGTTGGCTATCATTATAACATCTTTCTCATTGTATATGCATATATATATATATGTTTTTCTGTTTTCTTTCTCCTTATATGGAATTATGCACTTGTGCACTTCACAAGTTGTCAATTTAGTGAGACCCTGTCTCCAAATAAAAAGGGCTGGGGATGTAGCTCAGTGGTAAAGCACCCGGGCGTTCAATCCCCTACCAAACCAAACCAAACCAAATCAAACAAAACAAACTCCAAAAAACACACACACCTTGGCCAGGGTTCCTTATGTTCTGTCAACTTACCTTCCAAAGGTCTACGGGAAAATAAGTAATGGGCGGGGCCTAGGGGGGATTTGACCCTTTATCTTGGTATATGTTCTCCCGGTATCCCGCCCATGTCCCTTTTGCTTTTAGGGATGAGTTTCTTCTGAATTCCCAGTGCTTTTGCATCGAGTATATCCAGTCCCTTTAAGGTCTTGGGTGACGTAATGGCTCCTCCCTCCCGCCTCACTGTACTGTTCTAAGCCCTGCCCACTGTTTTACGACCTCCGTAGCTCCACGACGTTTTCCGTGCCTCATCCGGGCTCCTAGGATTGGGAACTAGGCTTCGCAGCTAGGCAACTACTGAACCACCCGCTCCCGCGGATTTGCAGTTCAGTTGGTCGCTGCGCTTCACGAACTGTCGCGGACTGCTGCAGCCAAGTGCCTCGCCCTGCGGTTGCCATAACAACAGTACACAACCTTACTACCCACTCTGAGCCTCTTCCAAAACAATCCTTCCTTCTCAGAGCCAAGGCCCTCTCCAGAACTGCTTCTAGTTAAGCAGAACCGGGGTCAGCATCCCTTTGCGAATGGGGATTACTTTGGAGGGTTGAAGACTGCACGTCAGACTGGTGTTCCAGAAGTCAGGGAAATGGGGCTAAGCTGGGAGGCAAAGCTATAAGTAATGAATGGAGCGGGTGTGTGTGGGGGGGGAGGGGTTAGAGTTGTAAGAGGGGAGGTGAGGGTAAAGGAGGGGAGGAGGAGAAATTGGTAGGGGAGATTGAAGGGGGACTTGGCTTAAGGGGAAAGTGGAAGAAGTGGGGAGAAGGAAGTCCAGGAAACAGGGAAATTGGTCTGCTGGAGAGTTGGAGCCACTGTGAAGGCCAGAAAAAGTCCTGGGGTCCAGGAAGGCATTCTGAAGGGAAAGGGGTCCTAGATGGTATGTGTGAAGTGGATGTTGGGAGTCAAAACGAAATGTTCACAGGATGAGGGAAGAAGCTCAGTTGAAAGGGCGGGGGTGAGCAGCGCGGTGGCGCACGCCTGTAATCCCAGCACTTGGGAGGCTGAGGCAGGAGGATCACAAGTTCAAAGCCAGCCTCAGCCACTTAGTGAGGCCCTAAGCAACTCAGTGAGACCCTGTCTCTAAATAAAATACAAAATAGGGCTGGGGATGTGGCTCAGTGGTGGAGTGTCCCTGGGTTCAATCCCCAGTACCAAAAAAAAAAAAAAAAAAAAAAAAAAAAGGGCAGGGGTGATAGGCAGGGTCCATGTCAATGGAGGCCAGGGAGCTAAGGGTTGGTGGAAGCCAAATCTTTCTTTCTCAGGACAAGGACTGAGCTTGATCTGACTCCAGAACCTTCCAGCGGGGAGAAAGATGTCAGATGAAGATGATCTGGATGAGTTTGAGCCAGAGCCAGAGCCGGATGAGGAAGATCTGGAAAAAGAAGATGAGGAGGAGGAGACAGAGGAGTGGGAGGACTACAGGAAGGAGGGGGAAGAGTTGTCTGAGGAAGTGAGAGCCTGTAAAGGGAGGGTCCTAGGGCTGGGGTGGGCTGGAAAGGGGTGTCTTATTCTACTTCCTCCTACAGTGGATGCCCACCCCTCTCACGGAGAACATGATGAAGGAAGGGCTTTCTATGCTGTGTAAGACTGGCAGTGGACTGGCTCATGCTTATGTTAAGCTGGAACTTAAAGACAGGTGCGTTTACGAGGGACCAGGTGAGGACTAAGACATTGTAGGGCCCTATCTGCTTTCCCACTCTCATTCCTGGGTGTTTGGACTGAAAGTTTGGATCTCTCTTATCCTGGACTGGTGGGGAGAGAAGGATAGAATTTACTTTTCAGGATCTCTTAAGTCTCTCTGGGGGATGGAGGTATAGCTCAGTGACAGAGTGCTTGCCTAACATCGGCCCTAGGCCCTGAGTTGAACAAATAAAAGTCTTCTTGGAGAAATGGAGACAAAGAGTACATGCGTGATGTTGCTGCTGGACTTCTGCACCTGTCCTTCAGAGTGCAGATTTCAACTCTTCAAAGACCCAGTCTCTGCCCTCAACAGGACTCATGTACTTGGCTAAGTGGTAGAACACTTGTGCTTGAACTCTGGCACCACAAAACAAAAGAAAATTTTAAAAAACTCACCTATCTTCTCTTCCCTGTCCCCATCTGTCACCTATTTCCCCTATTACAAGCCATCTCCATATTGCCCTCTGCTTTAGCATCTCTGCCTGTTCTAGCTGTGTTCTTACCTCTACTCCTCCCTCTGCCATCTCCTAGGGACCTGACAGACATTAACTTGCTGCGCTCCTACATCCATCTGCGCTATGTGGATATTTCCGAGAACCACCTGACAGACCTGTCACCACTCAATTTCCTCACCCACCTGCTGTGGCTTAAAGCTGATAGCAATCAGCTTCGGACTGCCCGACTGAATGAATTGCCCTACCTGCAGATCGCTAGTTTTGCCTACAACCAAATCACTGACACTGAGGGCATCTCTCATCCTCGTCTAGGAAGCCTGGATCTCAAAGGTGGATCCTTAGCATACCCTACACAAGATTCTTCCTTTTCTTTTTCTTTTCTTTTCTTTCTTTTTGCTTTTGGTACTACTGAGGATTAAACCCATGGCCTCAAGCATGCTAGGCAAGCACTGTTACTACTGAGATACATTTCTGACCCAGATTCTTTCCTTTCTAATCTGGGTCTGACAAAAAGGCAGTATTGTCCTTGACTGAGTTACACAGTATTATTCTTCATTCATTCATTGAAGCACTTGCAGAAGTAGGGGTGTAGCTCAGTGGAAGAACACTTGCTTAACATGCATGATGCCTTGGATTCATCCCCAGCACCAGAAACACACGTACACACACAGATCAAGAAGCTCATTATGATTCATTATGACAGTTTTTTGTGTTGGGGATATAGCAGTGAACAAAACATAAATTCCACCCTTGTAATCCCAGCAGCTCGGGAGGCTGGGGCAGGAGGATTTCAAATTCAAAGGCAGGCCCTAAGTAACTTAGTGATACCCTGTTTTAAAATAAAAAGGGCTAGGGATGTAGCTCACTGGATTTAATCCCAGTTACCCCCCACCACCCTGGCCAAATAGTCCAATTCTTGTGTAACTTACATTCTAGGGAGACAGATAATTCACAATGAACACAATAAAAAAATAAAATTATCTGAGCATGGTGATGTACCCCTGCAATTCCAGTGACCTGGGGAACTGAGATAAGTGGATTGCAAGTTTGAGGCCAGCCTGGTCACCTTAGCAAGACCCTGTCTCAAAATTAAAAAAATATATATATATAGGCTGGAGGTGTAGCTCAGTGGTAAAGTATCCCTTGGTTCAATTAAAAATGCTGTGGAGCCGGACTCGGTGGCGCACGCCTATAATCCCAGCACTTGGGAGGCTGAGACAGGAGGATCGTGAGTTCAAAGCCAGCCTCACCAATGACAAGGCCCTAAGTAACTCAGTGAGACCCTGTCTCTAAATAAAATACAAAATAGGGCTGGGGATGTGACTCAGTGGTGGAGTGCCCCTTGGTTCAGTCCCCAGTACCGAAAAAAAAAAAAAAAAAAGAAAAAAAATGCTGTGGAAAAGATAGATCAGACAAGTGGAATGGGGGCAAGCACAGTTGGCAATTTTAAATAGGTTGGCTGGTTAGAACAAGCATCATTGAGAAGATGACATTTAAGTAAAAACTTGAGAGGGAGTTAGGTATGTAGATTGCTTGGACACTCTTCATTTGATCTGCAAAGGTGTGGGTAGATCCATTTGCCCCATGTCTCTGAAGTTGTGCCTTCCTACTGTCCACCCTGTGTTACAGGGAGAGGACAATTCATAAACGCCCCAAATTCAGGTTTTAATGCTGAACTTTCAGAGTGGCCCTTTGAGTTCTTGACACCTTCCTTTTCCCTAGGGAACCATATCCACATGGTGACTGGTCTGGACCCCCAAAAGCTGAACAGTCTGCACACCCTGGAGCTTCGGGGGAACCAGCTAGAATCCACCTTGGGAATCAACCTTCCTAAGCTGAAGAACCTCTTCCTGGTAGCTCACTGGACCATAGGTGGTGTGGGAAGAGGGTGCTGTTCTGGGGGTCAGGATCCTTATGCTTATCTACTAACTTCATCATCATGATTATAAACATTATCATGTTTTTTCAAAATACATTTAGTTCATTTCCAAGAGTCTGTATAATCTTCACAGTTACAGATTGCCCAAAAGTCCAAGTCCAAAGTCTCATTTGAGAATCAAGGCAAACTCTTGGCTGTGAGGCCCTGTAAAGATCAGAACAAGTTACATATAACCAAATATACCACTGTCATTTTTTGAGCCTTTACTTGGTGCCAGATTCTATGGAGATGCAAAATTAAAGCTGGCAAGGTGCTTCCTACCAAGCAGGGCTGATAATACATAATGTGTAGATAATTAATAATTTGCTTTGATATAGAAAAATGCAGCAGCAAAATGTGTCATAACTGTGGTTCAGATATCAGGCTAAGGAAATCACTTAAATGTCTATTTTTTTAGATCTGAGATTCTTCATTCTAGAATGGTGCAATAGCTATTTCCCAGTGGAGGAATGGGACTCCTGGGCCTGAGAGTGGGTTAAAGCATCTCCTCCTTAATTAGAGGTGGCATTGGTGGGATATATAGTAGGAAGTTACAGCTGAGCTTTCTCTGGATGGCGGCAGCTTCTAGACTTTTTTTTTTTTTTTTTTTTTGTACTGGGGATTGAAGCCAGGGGCACTGCCACTGAGCAACATGCTCAACCCTTTTTATTAATTTGAGACAGGATTTTTTTTTTGTACCAGGAATTTAACTCAGGGGTGCTATACCACTGAGCATGTTCACAGCCCTTTGCCCTACTTATTTTTTTATTTTTTAATTTTTCTTACTAGGTTACTGAGGCTGAACTTTGTGATCCTCCTGCCTCAGCTTCCTGACTTGCTGGGATTACAGGTGTGCACCATTGTGCCTGGCTTACTTTTTTTCCTTTTGCTTGGTAGTGGGGTTGAACTCAGGGTGCTTAACCACTGAGTCACATCCGCAGCTCTTTTTATTTTTCATTTTGAGACAGCATCTTGCTAAGTTGTTTAGTGCCTCACTGAGTTGCTGAGGCTGGCTTTGAACTTGCGGCCCTTCTGCCTCAGCCTCCAGAGTTGCTGGGATTACAGGCATGACCCAGCACACTTGGCTCCCACAAAGTTTTGAAACTTCTTTGCAGTGCTGGGGATGGAACCCAGGGACTTGCATGCTAGCAAGCACTCTACCACTGAGCTCTACCTTAGCCCTCCCTATACTACTACTACTTCTTTTTTTTTTTTTAAGCAAACTGAATTTAATAGCCCATTAAAAGAATTATACACACCATGACTAAGTGGGATTTATCCTTGGTATCCAAAGATGTTCTGACTTATAAAAGTTAATAAGTTAGATGTGCCACACTAACAGAATGAAGAAAAAAAATCCAGTGATTATTTCAATACATGCACTAAAGTTACTCAATAAAAGTCTACATCTTTTGTGACAAAAACTCTCAACTAACAATGAAGTGACTACCCTTCCCACAGGGAAAAGGATCCTGTGGAAGGGTAGTCTTTCCCTTGACACTTTTCTAAAGGTAAGTTGACTGTGGATTTATTTCTGGGCTTTCTAGTTTCTGTTTATTTATATATATATATATATCTGTCTTTATGTCAGTGGTATATTGTCTTAATTAGTGTTTTCATAATATTAATTATCATTCAAAAATATGATGTTCACCTGGACTTCTTTACTCTCTATAAACCAATACTTATTTATCCCCATTATTCTCCCACAGCCCCCCACCTCTTGGATTTCTCTTTTGCTTCATCTCTTTCTGACTTCCTTTTCTTCCCTATCCCTGTTCTCCTCTCTTAATCAATTTACTGTGTCCTTGGGTCTAGGCCCAGAACTTGCTGAAGAAGGTTGAAGGCTTGGAGAATCTAAGCAATCTTACTACCTTGCATCTTCGAGACAATCAAATTGAAACTCTGAATGGCTTCTCCAAGGAAATGAAATCACTGCAGTACCTTAACTTAAGGTATGTGCTCCCCTCCCCGCAAGCCTCTCTTTGTGTTGCCATTGATCAGGAACAATTTTTGAACCTGTGTTCCTTCCTGACTCTAATCCTAGTGCATAGCCAGGTCCTCACCTTGTCCTTCTGGATCATCACCCCTGCTTTTTTTACTTTCTTCTCCATTTGATTCTAATTCCAACACTAAGATCTTTATAACTGGTAACTCTTGAATCCTTATTAATTAAGTGCACAATTAATAAGAATATACTATGTGCCAGGCCTTGTATTGTGTTTTGGAAATATCTAAAGGAATCAGAGATAGTCTCTGATCTTCAGGGGCTCATAATCTGTCTCCAGCTCTTTTACTGGCCTTATTCTATAAGAATTCCCTCTTCCTTTCTCTATGTCCTAGGCCCCATTTCCTACCTGTCTTCTCCTTAGCCCCACCTGTAAGGGATGGCTCCCTTACTGGTATTAAACACAAGATGTGTTCAGATTTGAGGGAGGAGTATTTGAAAGAAAATCTCGAGGTAGAAAGGTGCCTGGGTCTGGGGATTTTCTTTCAGCAACTCTTACCTAGTGGAAGATTTAAAAATTTTTTCCCTCTCCTACCATTCCTTCTTTCTTTTTCTTTTTCTTTTTTTGTGGTGCTGGGGATCAGACCCAGGGACTCACACATGCTAAGTATATGCTCTACCACTAAGAAATATCTTCAAACCCTGGAGGATTTTATGTGTTTCTTTAAGCAATGGTGTAAGGAAATTGTCTCCATTCTTGGACAATAAGAAGAAATCAAGAGCTGACAAGAGAAAGAGAATATCCA
Source organism: Glaucomys volans (assembly GCA_020662805.1). Taxonomy (NCBI): domain Eukaryota; kingdom Metazoa; phylum Chordata; class Mammalia; order Rodentia; family Sciuridae; genus Glaucomys; species Glaucomys volans. The sequence continues at coordinate 192,090 of JAJEJO010004769.1, forward strand.
AATAGGAAGAGGTGGTTGCACCTTGAAGCCCCCATTCCTGCCTCTGACCCCCGGGGCAATCTTTTATCAATTAGTTCTGCCACATAGATCTACTAATAGCATGTATCTGCTATTTGTGTATGTGGGTTTTCCTATTAATGGGCTAAATAGGGATAATAGGCCCTTCCTTAGTGCCCGTTAACTGGTTAGAGGTAAGTGGAGGAAGCAGTGCACATGTTGTCTAAATGACTGGAAGGTGCTTCTGGGGCAGAGATGCTAAACATCCGTAATGCATAGAACATCCATACAAAATGCCTGTAATGCTCCAGGTGAGAAACACTGCAGGAGGCTAGCACATTCGTTGGCATCAAGCTGAAACAGCTAGGTGCAGTGGCCCACACCTATAATCCCTTCAATCTGGGAAGCTGAGACAGGAGGATTAGAAACTGGAGGCCAGCCTCAATAATTCAGGGAGGCCCTAAACAACTTAGCAAGACTCTCAAAAATAAAAATGGTTGGGGATGTAGCTTAGTGATACAGTACCACTGGATTCAATCCCCAGTACGAAAAAAAAAAAAAAAAGAAAAAGAAAAAAGAAAAGACAAAGAAGGAGAGAAGAAAGATTAGGCTAAAACATTGCAATAAATATGAGTATCACACAGTGAGGCACATTAGGAGACCAAAACTTGTTCTTCAGACTGGGAGGCCTGACCCATCCCTAGCTCTAGGTTCCTTCCTATGGGGAGCATCAACACAGCAGCCATCCTCTGACCCCATGCTTAGATCCCATTCCTTCACAGTTAATACTTTTTATTTTATTTATTTTTTCCCTTGTGCTGCTGGGGATCAAACCCAGGGCTTGAGCATGTTAGGCAGACAACTCTACCACTGAGGTACACCCCCAGCCCTCCCATTCTTTCTCTACTAAACTTGGTCCTACCTTCTAACTTCTGTTGAGGTGTGATTGACACAGAAAAAAATCTGTTTGGATAATATATGGAAATTTGTCCACTCTACCCGGACAGGGTATGGCTGAGCTTTGCTGCTCCAAAGGTGTAACCATGAGACATCACAGAGTAGAATATAGTACTTCCGTATTCCTGGAAGGGCACAAGCAGGACAGGAGTGGGACTGGACAGCACCTCTGCAGCAAAGCTGGCAGCACTTGGCAGGCCTGTCCTTACAGTCTGCATTTCTAGAAAAACAGGCCCTGTGGGAGGTTCCCTCCAGAGGCCCCATTCCTAGCGGCTAGCAACTGAAGCCCATTATTCTTGGATGAACCCTCTTGACCATACTTGCAGGGGCAACATGGTGAGTGACCTGGCAGAGCTGGCAAAGCTTCGGGACCTGCCCAAGCTTCGAGCCTTGGTGTTGCTGGAGAACCCATGTACAGATGAGACTGACTACCGTCAGGAGGCCCTGGTGCAGATGGCACACCTGGAACGTCTGGACAAGGAGTTCTATGAGGAGGAAGAGCGGGCTGAGGCTGAAGAGATCCGTCAGAGGATAAAGGAGGAACAGGAACAGGAGGCTGAGCCTGAGCATGACTTAGAACTGGACCAGCCATTGGTCTAGTAGTGATTCTTCTAACCTCCAAGGATAGTAAGGATGCTGGTGGGGGGCCAATGAGAAGATGTCAAGGGCTGGGCAGAGAGGGGAAGAGAAACTGCTGTAAAAGGCAGTGGGTAAGGAAGGGGTAAGGCAAGGAGAACCCTCAGAGAGACCAGAGTTAGGGGCAAAGTGTGAGGAGAAAGGACCAGAGGGCTCTGGGAGATCTGATAAAAAGCCTCCGAGATTCAATAGGTCAGAAGAGTAAGTGAGAAAAACTGGGGGTGGCCGGCAGAGGACTTGGTGAGTATCCAATGCTAGCTTAGAGTGAAGATCATATGAAAGAACAGGTCGAGGGGCATGGAATGGCATGGGGGAGTGGTAGGTGGTGTATGAGGAATGCAGCAGGGCCTGGGAGAGAAGGCAGGAGAGGAAGATCCTGCACTAAAACTCCAAAGCTAAAAATAACAGGACACAGGGGTGAGGAAGAGAAAAGAGGGCAGAGTGAGGCAGAGAGACTGAGAAGAGCCCAGGGAACTGAGGCCACTGGCACTTCAGATGGGGGCTTCTGTTCTTTTCCTCCAGGAGACCAATGTCCTTGGCCCCAAGACCTGATAAGACTTCAGTCCCAGGCCACTACATTCATACCACTGTCGGTGGAAGACAGGATGCTTCCTTTTGCTCCAGAGCTGGGAATTCATCACAGCCTGAGGTCTGGGGTCTGTGATGGTCACCTGGTCACTGTTGGGTGCAGTGTGAGGTGTTCCAGAGGGCCTGAGCTCGCTCTGGAGCCTAGGCAGGGGGCAGCCCTCAACACAGGTCTGGGATGCTTATGCTTTCTGGGTTGGCTGGAGAAAAGTGCTGCGGAGGCAGGCAGGGGTGTTAGGGACAGTTCCGTTGGTTTTCAAATAAATGGACATTTTGATACTCTTGTGTCTAACTTGATTTGTGAGATATTGAGTCTGCCATTGGCTTCTTTGACAGTGTGGGACTCAGTACACGCAGGGTTATTGTGTGAGACCGTGCCTGTTTCCTTGGAATGGGTCGGGGCGTCGGTAAGCGTGCGTGTGCTTGGTCCCGCGCGGGGCAGATCCTGGCTCTCCCCGCCTCTCCCCATTTGCTTCCCACACCCTCCCAACCCCCACCGGTCCCCCACCCGCGCTGATACGTGCGCCTCCGCCGGCAGCTCCTGACTCATGGGGGCTCCGGGTCACATGCGCCGGCCCGGCCCTATAGGCGCCTCCCCTCGTCCGCCCCCCGCCCGCGCAGGGGAGCCGCAGCCGCCGCTGCTGCCGCCACTCCCGCTCTCTCTGCGCTTTAGCCACTGCCACCGCCACCGCCACCGCCACCGCCACCGCCACCAGCTGAGTCTGCTGCCCCAGGTGAAGCCCAGGCCGGGCCAGCGCCCCTCTGACTCCCTTTCCCTGGCCGGGTTCCCTTTCTCCTCCCTTGTCCTTCGCGCATCTCTGCCTGTGGCGCTGCGCACCTGCTCTTCACCCTCGCTCCTCGGCACCTTCCATCCCCCGCCTCCGTGGACCTCTCCTCTGGCTTTCAGGTTTTCGCCCCCACGTTTAGGAACCTACCCTCTCTGCACCTGCTTCTAACTGCGTTTCTTCACCCTTGCCTGCCTCTTTCCCCGCGCCTCGGGTCCAGCCGATTTGTTTCTTAAGTTCGGCGGCTCCGCGGGCTGTGCATTTTATTCTGGCACGTCTTTTTTGCTTTGCAATTGGGGAGGTGCCTTCTCTCACCCTTCCTCAGCTCCCCCAGACTTCCTCCAGACTGCCCTCTCTTCTACTCCTTCCCCACGTCGCCCCTCTCCTTTTACATTTCCTTTTCTCAGCTCTGTGGAGGAGGGAAGGAAGGAGTGGGGAATTTGGGGACTGAGGAGAGGCTGGGCCCAGCCTCGACTACCCCATCGGGTCTCTCATGCTTTCCCACTCAGCTGCAACCCCCAGGGACTGGAGGAGCCCCCATTGCACGTTTCTTAGGAAGAGGGACTCGTGTTTGGGAGAGAGGTTGGGACCTGGAGTATTAAGTATGGGTAGGATGCCGACTCTTTCAGGAGAGGTTGCGCAGAGAGCCCACCTTCTTCCTACCTCCAAGGAAAAATGCCAGTCTGGCAGTCATTCTGCTCTGGGGATATCTGGGGGAACCCCACCAGCCCGAGACGCTGCTGAGGGGCCAGGGAACTACTGTCATATCCCTCCTCGCCTCACTGCGGAGTTCTCCCATCTCCTCTTTTGATGGCACCCCGCCCCCCTCTGCAGTGACCTCCCCTTCCTCACTGCATTGACCTTCTCTCCCCACGGGAGGAGGGGGGTACCCCTTCTATAGCCTCTTGACTGCGGCCATATCCTCCCCACCCCCCACCCACTGCAGTAACCTCTTTCCCATCCCTCCCAGCCTCTGGCCCCTCCCACTCATATCAGGCTCCACCCCTCTAAGCCCTATCTTCTTCCCTTTCACCCAAAGAGATCCCAGCCATCATGTCCATAGAGAAGATCTGGGCTCGGGAGATCCTGGACTCCCGTGGGAATCCCACCGTAGAGGTGGATCTGCATACTGCTAAGGGTAATGTACTAGGTCTGGCCTGGATTGGGAGGCCTTCCTTAATACGCTAAGGGAATGGGGTCCTGGGCCAGGTTCCCAAGGCTGGATTGTGGGGTTGAACTTCCTTGTCTAGGGGAGCCAGGTTAGGTGGGTCTGTGTTCTAGTTTAGTGTGAGACATGCCCTGCCTCTGTATATCTGCTTCGGGGTGTGTGTGTGTGTGTGTGTGTGTGTGTGAGAGAGAGAGAGAGAGAGAGAGAGAGATGTGCTTCCTGGCATAGCTTCATTTCTGTGGCTTCCACTTGTGCCTGTGGGCTTCTGCTGGGTAGATGAGGAGGCCACTGTTTGTGCAGCTGGCTGTGTGTGTGTGTGGGTGTGTGTAGTGTTAGGGAGCAGTATGGGGAGAAGACTGGATGTGGCAGGCAGGGGTTTAGAATCAGGATTGGAAGACTGAAGGAATCCCTGTCCCTGTAGTGTCTTTCTCCCTCCCTCCTCATTCCTTGTCTTCTCCAGGTCTTTTCCGAGCTGCAGTCCCCAGCGGAGCCTCCACTGGCATCTATGAGGCCCTGGAGTTGAGGGATGGGGACAAACAGCGCTACTTGGGCAAAGGTGAGGACTCTTCTCTTTTCTAGGCTCTGCCACTTCTCAGCCTTATACCCTTATCTCACACCTCTCCAACCCTCTCCTAGCATGTCTTCCCCTCCTCCTCTTTTCTCTGACTTTTCCTAGCCTTACCCTGACCAGTCCAGCCTTTCTTCCTCTTCCTAGGTGTCCTGAAGGCAGTGGACCACATCAACAGCACAATTGCACCAGCTCTCATCAGCTCAGTGAGGCCCACACTTTGCTGGGGATGGCAGGACCAGTGTCCTGGAAGGAATCCTGGATGGGGAGGAGGATGGGGAGGGAAAAACCCACCTTTTAGGAATCATGGTTACAAAGGGAAGGGTGGGGAAAAGACTTCTTATTGTCCCCTGCTCCCATGGGAGTTCACAGACTGCTGTCATAGGAACCTGGTTGGATGCTGGCCAGATGAGAGCCTGTGTGAATGGGGGGGCACCCTCTACCTTAGGGGCCAGCCTCTATCCTGGCCCTGGGTGATGGAGGCTGTGCCCACAGGGTCTCTCTGTGGTGGAGCAAGAGAAACTGGACAACCTGATGCTAGAGTTGGATGGGACTGAGAACAAATGTAAGTAGGGGCTGGGAGGAAGTGAGTATGAGGGTGGGACAATAGAATAGACAGGAACTAACAGGTTTCTCCTGGGGGGCTTCCTCAGAGACTATCAGAGGACTTCTTCCATCCTTCTCCCAAAGCCACTGCAGTGGAAGGGAGTAACATTAGACTGAAGAAGAATTTCTTTGTAGCATAAAGAGGAGGGAGTTGGCCTAGACAGTCTGGGGGAGTTTAAAAGGGGTGTGGCTTTCTGGCCTTTCTAATACCCTCCTTCCACCTCCTCCCTCTGCCCTGCTATTTTCAGGACAGAATGAATGGGGTGTCACTGGGATGGGGAGAGGGAAGGGGGGTCTCCTTTCCTGGCTCTTTTTGGGGAATATAGGTAGAGTCAGGGCTAGAAGGAGAAGAAACTTTTTTTTTTTTTTTTTTGAAAATGAGACTTTTGATTTTATTATTTTCTTTTTAATTAGCTTTTTATATCACAATTTAAAAAAAATGTCCTCTAGTGTTTTTTTTTGATTTTTTTTTTTTATTTACTTATTGATTCATTGAACACAAATGGAGTACAGCTATTGTTTCACTGGTTGTACACAAAGTGAAACATTTTTATTCAATGCTTTTTTCTGTAATCTCCCAGCCAAGTTTGGGGCCAATGCCATCCTGGGTGTGTCCCTGGCCATTTGTAAGGCAGGGGCAGCTGAGCGGGAATTGCCCCTCTATCGCCATATTGCTCAGCTGGCTGGAAACTCAGACCTCATCCTGCCTGTGCCGGTGAGCACTGTACTATGCCTGGGCCTCTCTCAGGGGTGGGAGGGAGGGAGCATGAAACCTTATGAGGAACAGTGGGGGGGGGGACATGAATGGGGCAGCTAATGAGAAGGCATGGGAACATGAGACTGCAGTCTGGTGATCTGGGTACAGTTCGGGTTCTTGGGCTAGCACTCCCAGGGCAGAGAGAGAAAGGCTCTTTGACTCTCCCCTCTGGCTCCCCAGGCCTTCAATGTGATCAATGGTGGCTCTCATGCTGGAAACAAGCTGGCCATGCAGGAGTTCATGATCCTCCCAGTGGGTGCTGAGAACTTTCGGGATGCCATGCGCCTTGGGGCAGAGGTCTACCACACCCTTAAGGGGGTCATCAAGGACAAGTATGGCAAGGATGCCACCAATGTGGGAGATGAAGGTGGCTTTGCCCCCAATATCCTGGAAAACAGTGAAGGTGAGGTCAGAATAAGCCAGCTCAAAGGCTTATTCTATTCTAGGACATCAGGACAGAAGGGCTCCCACTTTTTGGAGTCCTGAGGAATGTGGGTGGAGGGTTCTTGAAACTCCTGTAAACCCCAAGAGGTACCAGCCCTTGGGGTGGGTTCTTGGAGGCCTGCCAAGTTACATGCAGACTCAAGATAGTCTTTTACCTGCTTAGCCAGATCTGTTAGTATCTCCAGTTCTCACTGGAGCCCCTGAGAATACTGGGAGATGGTCTAGGTGATCTTGGGGTCCATCCCATCTTTTAACTCTATAGGAGTCTCAGTTTGATGAGATCAATTCCAGGGAGACATTCCAAATCTATCCCATCCTTACCCCAGCTTTTTAGGCCTTTACGATCCCTAAATCTTTCTGTGCCCTGGGAGAAATTGTATTAGAGTTCAGTAATAGGTAGTGGTAAAGCTAGAGGTGTAGTTCAGTGGTAGAACACTCACCTAAGTATACTTGAGACTTGGGTTTCATCTCCAGAGCTGCAAAATAGAAAAATAAAAGTAAAGAGAGAGAAAAGAAGAGTTAAGTGTCTGGGACAAAATTGTCTGAATTTATTTGAACCTTGAGTTGAAAAGTTATGGGGTGGTGATCTTTCTTTCTTAACTTCTCTGTGCTTCCTTTTCCTCATCTGTAAAATGGAAATGATAACACTGCATACCTCATAGCATCACTGTGAGGATTAAACGAGATCATATCTACAAAGTACTTAGGTGATGTGATACCATTAAAGAACAACTATTCACAATAATTCCATTTCTCTGCCCCCTAGAAGATGGCTTCTCCCAGACCTAGAGACAATCTCCATAACCACCTTAACCACACCTCCCCAGAAACAGTACTCTACTTCTGCTCAGAATTTTTCTCTCCCTCTTCCCTCCCTGCCCACTCCTCCTGCATATAATCTCATTGTATTCCATCTCTAGCCTTGGAGTTGGTGAAGGAAGCCATTGATAAGGCCGGCTACACAGAAAAAATTGTCATTGGCATGGATGTCGCTGCCTCAGAGTTTTATCGAGATGGCAAATATGACTTGGACTTCAAGTCTCCAGCTGATCCTTCCAGATATATCACTGGGGACCAGCTGGGGGCACTCTACCAGGATTTTGTCAGGGACTACCCTGGTGAGAAAAAAGGGTGTGGGAGAAGGGGGAGGAGCAGGGGCTGGGCAGGAATATGTAGGGGCAACTCTGGACCTTATGGGGTACCAGGTAGAGATGCCTAAGAGGAACTTGAGAATTAGGGATAGGGTGAGGGAACCTTCTGCAGACTGGGCTTCTTTGTGTTACTGTGAAGGTACCTATGATGGTCTATTCCATCTACTTTGGATCCTGATTAAAGTTGTGGGCTCTAAAAGCTACTAGGAAGCTGGCACAGTGGCCCATGCCAGTAATCCCAGCAACTTGGGCAGCTGAGGCAGAGGATTGCAAGATCAAGGCCAGCCTCAGCAATTGAGCAAGGCCCTAGGCAACTTGGTGAGACACTGTCTCACAATAAAATATAAAAAGGCCGGGGATGTGGCTCAGAGGTTAAGCACCTCTGGGTTCAATCCCCAGTACACACACAAAACTACTGGGGTCATGGAAGGGACTCTGGAAGGAACCAAGGATGGTGAGAGGGTGAATGGCCCTAGCAGGGAACTAGCACTTTTCAGTATGTTTGATGAAACTGGATGCGGAATGGAGCTGGGACTGAGAATAGGAAAATACAATGGGAGATCGTGGGAAGCTTCTGAACCCTTGTTGTTTGAAGGTTTTATGAAATAAAAATCAAGATAGGAATCAGGACAGGCTTGTTTTGGGGAGGGTATAGGGGAACTTGGTTAGCCAGGGGACCTGTACATTTCACATAATCAAAGGGGGGTGTCCCTACCTGAAGCAGAGACCTAGGAAGATCAAAGGTCTCTTCATCACTCCCTCTGCAGTGGTCTCCATTGAGGATCCATTTGATCAGGATGATTGGGCAGCCTGGTCCAAGTTCACAGCCAATGTAGGGATCCAGATTGTGGGTGATGACTTGACAGTGACCAACCCAAAACGTATTGAGCGGGCAGTAGAAGAAAAGGCCTGCAACTGTCTGCTGCTCAAGGTTAACCAGATCGGCTCAGTCACTGAAGCCATCCAAGCGTGAGTACCTATTGGTCTTTCTACTTGGCCCTCATTTTTACAGGACCCCTCTTGCAAATGCTCCCAGCCTGATCCTGCCCAGGGCTGCTGAAAAGACCAGGGAACCTGGAGTTCCCTTCACAAGTTCTCTTATCTCTGCTCTTTTACCCCTGATTCTCTGCTCCTCTCCCAGACAGCTTCCCTCCAGGTGTTTCTTGACATAGACCAAGGTTGGGAATGGGAGAGAATGACCATTGTGTGGGGCTGGGCTGGGAATCAGTACTGATATGTGGACACAGGTGCAAGTTGGCCCAGGAGAATGGCTGGGGGGTCATGGTGAGTCATCGCTCAGGAGAGACTGAAGACACATTCATTGCCGACTTGGTGGTGGGGCTGTGCACAGGCCAGGTGAGTGGGGACAGCCTGAAGGGTGGAGGGAGATCCTTGTGGGATTGATGGGTTCTAGGCCCAGATGAATCTCTCCTTCCAGGATTTGAGGGTGTCAGGGAAATTTCAAAGTAGAAGTTTCAGGGCTGGGATGTAGCTCAGTGGAGTACTTACCTAGCATGCATGAGAGATTTATCAGTGAAGTGGCAGCTGCTAAGCTAAATTGCATATCTTTTGGAACGTTTCAGATCAAGACTGGTGCCCCGTGCCGATCTGAGCGTCTGGCTAAATACAACCAGCTCATGAGGTAAGGGTCTCAGTGAAAAGGAGACCAAGGTTACAGAGAATTAAAACCTAGATTGCTTACTACTACATCACCAGCATCTAGGGCCTGAATTAACAGAAGATGTCCAGCTGGGTGTGGTGGCACATTTCTGTAATCCTGGAGACTCAGGAAGCTGAGGCAGAAGGATCTTGAATTTGGGGCCAGCTTTAGCAACTTAGTGAGACCCTGTCTCTAAACAGAATATAAAAAAAGCTGGGGATGTGGCTCAGTGGTTAAGTGCCCCCTGAGTTCAATCCCCAGTACCAAAAAAAAAAAAAAAAAAGGCTGGGGATGTAAGTCAGTGGTAGAACCCCCCAGATTCAATCCCCACTCCTAAAAACCAAAACAAATGAAACCAAAACAAAACAAAAAACCCAAGACAGTAGATATAGAGCAAATATTTGTCTTTGCTTGATTGGTTCACTGAGGCCTGATTGTTAGACCACTGAGCTCACATGGGAAAGCCAGGAAATGCTCACTGTGGGATAAGACTCAAAAAACAGGTAGAATGAGGGAATGTGGAGGCTAGAGGGCTCCAAGAAAGACATATGGGTCCTTCCTGCTTCCCTGAGTGCTTCCTTTCTGGCTCATCTCAGAATTGAAGAAGAGCTGGGGGATGAAGCTCGCTTCGCTGGACACAATTTCCGCAATCCCAGTGTGCTGTGATCCCTCTACTTGCCTGGAGACTTGGAACCTCTGTGCCATCTTCCTGGAACCTCCTTCTTGCTGTCCTGACCTGTGATAGTTCACCCCAATACCCTGAGCCCAGGACACTCAGAAGTCCTCTGACTAGCCTGCTCTGGATGCCCTCCAGCTTCCTCGCCCCTTTGCTGTTTCGCTCCCCCTCCTATGGGCTTCATTCTTTGGGGTACCATCTCTCCACTTCTTCCTTCTTTTTCCTTAAAAACTGGAAATGAGAATGAGGACTATAGGAAGTCCACAAAAGAATGATCAGTGTCTATGACAGGAATTTCAGAGTTGGTGTTTTGAAGTGTTTAGAGTGGGACCACGTGTCACTTGTGCTTTGCTCTGTTTTCCATGTTGCATATGAGCTATGAACTGGGCATAGTGCTGAGCAGTAGGGAGTGCTGGGTATGTGGTTATGCCCAGCTAAAGCTTAGTGTATTTATTTATTCATTTATTTATTTTTAATACATCCTGTTAATAATTTCCCTGTAACTCTCAGGCCTAAATCTAGCCTGACTTGGTGGAACTATGCACCTGTATTTCATGTGGCTGTAGATCTGTTGATGACCTGGGGTGGGAGATCATGCTGGAATGGGAAGGGTAACAGAAAAGGGCCTTAACATCAGTTATATTGTGTTTACTGATTGAAGCCTGGGTTGGTCCAGAGTGGGGCTGTATGCCTGGGGGACTCTTCCCATCTCTCTCTCCAGCCCTAGGTTCCCTGTTCTTCCTCCAGCTGCACCAGAGTGCTGTCTCACTTCCCTGTGCTGTTCCACCGTTGTCACCACCTTTGTGGCATTGAAATGAGCACCATCATTAAAGTCTGAATCACAGTGCATTCTTGTGTCTGAGGATTCTTACTCAACTCCAAATGAGGGGAGAGAAAATGGAGGACTTTCCAACTTCAGTTGGTGACACTAGGTAGCCTAACTAGGGAGGGCACCAAGAAAGGAAGACCAATTGAACAATTGTGGCTAAGGTGATGGCACTGCCTACCCCAAACTGGCTGGGTGGGGTCCATGTTGCATCTGCCTTCTCAGCAGCAGGCTTGGCCTCAGGACCCAGAATTAGGGATTCTTAACCGGGGGTCCAGGAGTCATTGGAAGTATCAAAAATTGTGTATGTTTGGCAGGGGGAAGCAGTCTAAAGTGTTTTTAGATTCCCAAAGTGTCCTTGACCAAAGAAAGGATAAAGCTGTAGAGTGGAGCAGCTCTCATACTAGGCCTCTCCCAACAAAATTGTGGCTGATTCTGAAATGGAAGAGGACTTCATGGACATCAGTCCCTGAAAATGGGAAAGAGGGGAGGGAAAAATGGTAGCAGGGATGCAGAGGCAGGCCTAAGGGAACAGTCCTCCCTCTAGTAAATGAAGTGCTAAACATACTCCTTAGCTGGTTGGACTGTAAGGCAGGTGTCAATCTGTGACTACAGGCCCTAATAACTCTTTGGCTCTTGTGGAGCCTCAGCATTGAGCTGCTCAGCTTAAGAACCACCTGGGGGAACAAACCCCCTCCCAGTGCCTTGGAATAAGGGCACAACCCATCCTATCAGGCAGGGTCTACACACAGCTACTGCCACTAGAGGGAGTCGAGGTTCTGCAGGACACTACTGGACACCAAGTGAGGGGGAATGGGAGCAATTTCAAGGTTGTACCTTCTGCCATCCTCACAATCGATTCCTACTCTCTTTTAAGTTTTGGTCCCAGACTCCCTCTGTCATTCTGCCCACCCTAAGGCTAAAAGAGGATTCTGGTGGTGTATGGGCAGGGTCGTCATTCCTGTGTTCCTAACACCTCAGTCATTTTCAGTTCAAACAGCTTTGTATGCATGGGCATGATGTCACACCTTTGTAATGTGACTCTGGGAGGCTGAGGCAGGAGGACTGCAAGTTTAAGGCCAGCTTCAGCAACTTAAGGAGACCCTATCTCAAAATAAAAAGGACTGGGGATGTAGCTCAGTGGTAAAATGTCCCTGGGTTGAATCCCTAGTACCAAATCAAACAAACAAACAAAAAAATAGGCCGAAGATGTAGCTTAGTGGTAGAGTGGCCCTGGGTTCCATCCCCAGTACTCAAAACAAAACAAAGAGCTTTTGCTCTGGTCTCCCCTGTGCCTCTTAATTTCAATGTGGGCATCTCATCTTTCGCTTCTCTCTTAGAGCTATTTTCTGTCCCTTGGGGCTCCTCCCACTTTTCTCTGTGGCTCTCTTTTCTCTGGGGTCCATGAAACTTATCTTCCTCAGTAACTCCCAGGCTGGCCAGGACTATAGTTGGAGCTACCTTTCCTAACCTGCCCTTTCTTCCCTCCCTCCTTGCTATTTAGCCTCTCTGACAGTTATTACATATTACCCCCAACCCCCACCCCAGGTACTGGGTTGGATTGGGTTACAGCTAGCTCTGCCTGGGCCTCCCAGGCCCCTCTCTCCACTTTCCTTTTGTGCCGTTGCCTGGAGACCAGGGGGATGTGGGGGACTGGGGCCAGAGAGGGAACTGGGGTGAGGGATGGTGGGGGTGTGTGTATGTGTTTTATTCCCTATAGTTGAGTTGTGAGCCTGGCCCCCAGATAGGGGAGAAATTGGAAAAGGTAGGCCCTGGCTTCTCTTCCCACTCTCCCCAAACTTGCCTTTACCTATGTCTACATTTTTCTTTTAGGTTCAGATAAGTGACTATCCTGCCCATGTCTTCGTGGTTAAATAACAAGGGAGGAAAATCCAGCCCCGAAAGGGATTTGTGGAGGGCCTGGGCCAGGACCCAGTGGGAGAACTGAACTGAGAAGTGCAGAAAGAGGAAATGCAATGGGGAGAGGGTATAGCGGGGAAGGAGTTAGGTGGTGGAAGAGGAGTAGAGGTCCTAGAGCACCAAGGAAGGGCTCCAACTACATAGTCCTAGCCAGCCTTGGAGTTGCGGAGGACAGATAGGTTTCATGGACCACAGAGAAAACAGAGCCAAAGAAAGAAGTGTAATGTGCCCAAGAGAGAGAAAGGGACATAGGAAGATAGGGAGACGGCCTGATCTCTAGGAGGCCCTGGGAGGGGCAAGAAAGATGGACCTGTGGTGGTAATGTGAGTGCCAACAGATTTAGGGCAGTTCAGAGCTGGAATTCATTCCTAGGCCAAGGAAGCAATCTGGCTCCTGCTCCTTGTTCCCAAGTGCTTTGGAATCTGTTTAGAGCTTTTGGGTACTCCCAGAACTTGGCTGTCTGGCCTAAGGAATTGTGAGATAAAAATCTACTGAGTTGCTACAAAGCCAACCTCCTTCCTTCCCAGAAGACAGTTGGAAGTATGCCAGTTCAGGGTCCTCTTGGCCTCCAGTTGGACTGGCCCCACAAGTACCCTACCCCCACCCCAAATCGCAAAAGCTACTGAAGGCTCCTAATCCACACTCCAGCTCCAGCTCTTCCTGTTTCCCAGCCTGCCTCCCTCCCTTTTTCTGGCCTTCCCAATTTCAGCTGCCAAAAATCACCCTGTGTCTCTAGTGTCCTTTGTCCTGGGAGATGTTGCTGCTTGGTGTGGGGCCAGGGAGGGAGCCCAGAAGAAGGCACTGATGGTAGATTGGTGGGGATGCTGGCTTCACGGTTTAAGACTGGGAATAGCTGCACACTGAGTCAGAAACTGCCTAGAGATCAGGGGAGGAGGAAGGGTTAGGAAGAACCTGTGGTCTGTGGTGGGGACTGTATCCATGCTCAGGATAGGGAATCAGTTTACCTAGGGACGTGGGTGCCCACTGAACCCTTCAGGTGACCTACGAAACCATTAGTGATAATTTCAAATAAACTTGGGAAGGAAGATGGAAATGAACTAGATGGATGGGCCTGTGGATGATGTTCCACTCCAATTACACTCCTTACCTACTGCCATCCCCCATTTCTGTCATTTTCCTAGAGCTCTCTTGCCACCTCCAAGTTCTTCTCTTTTCCCCATCAAAGACTTTCCCTCCATATTGCCATCAAAGGCTTTATCTTCCATTTTCTTCCAATATTTTTAACCCCTTCTCCCCCATTTTATCTGCCAAAGGAAAGCCTCCTAACTGGAAGCCCCCACCTCTAGGACCTAGCTGTTCCACCTCCTTTCCCACCTAGAAGCCCAGTCTTCCCCTAGAACAGGTCCAGCCTCCTTCATCCCTAAGGTTCCTCATGCTTTCACTTCTCTGTACTCACAGACTCTCCTCTAGGTTTACTTCTCTTCAGTTTTCCTTCATCAACCTCGAATTCTTTACTGAGCCCTTTACTCTTTCAGAAACCTTATCCTCCTACATATGTCTTCTTTTCAGTTTTTCCCCTCAAGTTCCCAAACTTCTATCTCATTATCTCTGAAAATAGCCCCCCAACCCCTCCACCCTAAGCTTCTTTCACTTCTTGCCACACACCTCGATGACCCAAAGAATCCATGCCCCTCCATCTTTTCAATCTAACCCCGTTATCCGAATCTCTACTTCAGTATCCCCCAAACTCCTCCCACCTCACCTCTGCTACCAGCCTGTGGCCCCCCAAACTTCTCCAGCCCCACTCAAATCTGTCTTCACACTCCACAACCCCTCCTACCCAGCCCCCTCCCACACCAGGCCCGCGGGCTCCCCACATTCTGCCTCGGCGAAGCCCTCCCCGCGCCCCGGCCCCCAGTCCTCGGGCTCGGCCAACTCGCACGGCGCCTCCCCTTCCCCGATCCCCCTCCCTCCCCCTCGCAGCTTGCCTCGCGCTCCCTCCCTCGCGTCTCCCTCCTGGCCCCTCTCTCCGCGGTTCCTCCGCGCTCCCTCCTTCTCCCTCTTCCTCCCTTCTCCCATCCCCCTCTCCCAAGCGCCCTCCCTCCGCCGTCCGCTTTCCTGTGCGAGTCGCCGGACGCGCCGCCCAGCCCGCCCGCAGCCCCGCGCCGGGCCGGGTCCTCGGACCGGGACCCATTCGGGGGCACCGCCGGCCTCGGGGAGGGGCTAGGGGGCGAGGGAGACCACCGCCCGGAAGGGGCGGGGGCCGCGGGCGAGGCGGCCTCGGGGACCGGGACCGCGCGAGTGCGGGCTGCGCGCGGCGGCGCGGGCGGCGGCGGGCCAGAGCGGCGCGGAGGGCCGGCCGGGCGC
>JAJEJO010004770.1:0-30851 GCA_020662805.1 Glaucomys volans
GCCTTTGGATTTTGGGGATTGGCTAATCTCACTTAGCATGACAGTCTCCAACATCATTCATTTACCTGCAAATGCCATAATTTTATTCT
This sequence comes from Glaucomys volans, assembly GCA_020662805.1. Lineage (NCBI taxonomy): Eukaryota > Metazoa > Chordata > Mammalia > Rodentia > Sciuridae > Glaucomys > Glaucomys volans. Next base: position 90 of record JAJEJO010004770.1, read on the forward strand.
TCTTTATGGCTGAGTAATATTCCATTGTGTATATATACCACAGTTTCTTTATCCCTTCTATTTCCCTTCATCTATTGAAGGGCATCTAGGTTGGTTCCACAATCTAGCTATTGTGAATTGAGCAGCTATGAACATTGATGTGGTTGCATCACTGTAGTAATCTGATTTGAAGTCCTTTGGGTATAGGCCAAGGAGTGGGATAGCTGGTTCAAATGGTGGATCCATTCCAAGTTTTCTAAGGAATCTCCACACTGCTTTCCAGAGTGACTGCACCAACTTGCAATCCCATCAGCAATGTATGAGTGTACCCTTTTCCCCACATCCTCGCCAACACCTGTTGTTGCCTGTATTCTTAATAAAAGACATTCTAATTGGGGTAAGATGAAATCTTAAGGTGGTTTTGATTTGCATTTCTCTTATAACGAGTGATGTTGAACATTTTTTCATAAATCTGTTGATTGCTTGTAGATCTTCCTCTGTAAAGTGTCTGTTCATTTCCTTGGCCCCTTTATTGATTGGGTTATTAGTGTTCTTGGTGTAAAGATTTTTGAGTACTTTGTAGATTCTGGAGATTGGTCCTCTATCTGAAGTGTGTGTGGCAAAGTTTTTCTCCCACTCTGAAGGCTCTCTCTTCACATTGCTGGGTTTTTCCTTTGCTGAGAAAAAGCTTTTTAGTTTGATTCTATCCCAACCATTGATTCCTGCTTTTATTTCTTGTGCTTTGGGAGTTCATGTTAAGGAAATCTGGTCCTAGGCCAATGTGATAAAAATTTGGACCTATTTTCTATTATGTGCAGAGTCTCTGGTCTAATTCCTAGGCCCTTGATCCATTTTGAGTTGAGTTTTGTACAGGGTGAGAGATATGGGTTTAGTTTCATTTTGCTGCATATGGATTTCCAGTTTTCCCAGCACCATTTGTTGAAGAGGCTGTCTTTTCTCCATTGCATGTTTTTGCCTCCTTTGTCAAGTATGAGATACCTGTACTTATTTGGGTTTGTCTCTGTGTCCTCTATTCTGTACCATTGATCTACCTGTCTATTTTGGTACCAATACCATGCTGTTTTTGTTACTATTGCTCTGTAGTATAGTTGAAGGTCCAGTGTTGTGATACCCCCTGCTTCGCTCTTTTTGCTAAGGATTGCTTTAGCTATTCTGGGTCTCTTATTCCTCCAAATGAATTTCATGATTGCTTGCTCTATTTCTGTGAGGTTCGTCATTGGGATTTTAATTGGAATTGCATTGAATTTGTATAGTGCTTTTGGAAGTATGGCCATCTTGACAATATTAATTCTGCCTATCCAAGAACATGGGAGATTTTTCCATCTTCTCAGACTTTATTTAAATTCTTTCTTTAGTGTTCTGTAGTTCTCATTGTAGAGGTCTTTCACCTCTTTTTTAGATTGATTCCCAAGTATTTTTTTTTTGAGGCTATTGTGAATGGTGTAGTTTTCCTAATTTCTCTCTCAGAGGATGCATCACTTATGAATAAAAATACATTCAATTTATGAGCATTAATTTTATATCCTGCTACTTTACTGAATTCATTTATGAGTTCCAGAAGTTTTCTGGTGGAATTCGTAGGGTCTTCTAAATAGAGAATCATGTCATCAGCAAATAGGGATAGTTTGAGCTCTTCTTTTCCTATTTGTATCCTTCTAATTTCTTTGGTCTGTCTAATTTCTCTGGCTAGAGTTTCAAGGACCATGTTGAATAGAAGTGGAGAAAGAGGGCACCCCTGCCTTGTTCCAGTTCTCAGCGGGAATGCTTTCAATTTTTCTCCATTTAAAATGGTGTTAGCTGTGGGCTTAGCATAGATAGCCTTTACAATGTTAAGGAACGTTCCTACTATCCCTATTTTTTCTAGTGTTTTGAGCATGAAGGGGTGCTGTATATTATCAAATGCTTTTTCTGCATCTATTGAAATAATCATGTGGTTCTTGACTTTAAGTCTGTTGATGTGGTGAATTACATTGATTGCTTTCCAGATGTTGAACCAACCTTGCATCCCAGGGATGAAACCCACTTGATCATGGTGCATTATCTTTTTAATATGCTTTTGTATGCAATTCGCTAAAATTTTGTTAAGAATTTTTGCATCTATGTTCATTAGGGATATTGGTCTGAAATTTTCTTTCCTCGATGTGTCCTTCTCTGGTTTTGTTATCAGGGTGATATTGGCTTCATAGAATGAGTTTGGAAGGGTTCCCTCCTCCTCTATTTCATGAAATACTTTGAGGAGTATTGGAATGAGCTCTTCTTTGAAGGTCTTGTGGAACTCAGCTGTGAATCCATCTGGTCCTGGACTTTTCTTTGTTGGTAGGCTTTTGAGGACTTCTTCTATTTCATTGCTTGAAATTGATCTGTTTAAGTTGTATATGTCCTCCAGATTCAGTTTGGGTGGCTCATATGCCTCTAGGAATCTGTTGATGTCTTCCAGGTTTTCTATTTTGTTGGAGTATAAATTTTCAAAATAGCTTCTAATTATGTTTTGTATTTCATTAGAGTCTGTTGTGATATTTCCTTTATCATCACGAATTTTAGTAATTTGAGTTTTCTCTCTCCTTCTCTTTGTTAGTGTGGCTAAGGGTTTATCAATTTTGTTTATTTTTTCAAAACTTTTTGTTTTGTCAGTTTTTTGAATTGTTTCTTTTGTTTCAATTTCATTGATTTCTGCTCTGATTTTAATTATTTCCTGTCTTCTACTACTTTTGGTGATGTACTGTTCTTCTTTTTCTAGGGCTTTAAGTTGTAATGTAAGGTCATTTATTTGTTTACTTTTCTTTCTTTTATTGAATGTGCTCCATGCAATGAATTTTCTTCTTAACACTGCTTTCATAGTATCCCAGAGATTTTGATATGTTGTATCATTGTTCTCATTGATCTCTAAGAATTTTTTTATTTCCCCCTGATGATGTCTTCTGTTATCCATGCATCATTCAACAGCATATTATTTAATCTCCAGGTGTTAGAGTAGTTTCTGTTTTGTGTTTTATCATTGATTTCTAATTTCATTCCATCATGGTCTGATAGAATACAAGGTAGCATCTCTATCTTTTTTTTTTTTTGGAACCAGGGATTGAACTCGGGACACTCGGCCACTGAGCCACATCCCCAGCCCTATTTTGTATTTTATTTAGAGACAGGGTCTCACTGAGTTGCTTAGGGCCTCGCTAAGTTGCTGAGGCTGGCTTTGAACTCTCGATCCTCCTGACTCAGCCTCCCAAGTTGCTTGGATTACAGGCGTGCGCCGCTGCGCCCGGCTCTATCTTTTTGTATTTGCTAAGAGTAGCTTTGTGGCATAACATATGGTCTATTTTAGAAAAGGATCCATGTGCTGCTGAGAAGTAAGTGTATTCACTTCTTGATGGATGAAATACTCTATATATGTCTGTTAAGTCTAAATTAGTGATTGTGTTATTGAGTTCTATAGTTTCTTTGTTCAGTTTTTGCTTGGAAGATCTGTCCAATGGTGAGAGGAGTGTGTTAAAGTCACCCAGTATGATTGTGTTGTGGTCTCTTTGGTTCCTGGGGTTGAGAAGGATTTGACATACATGGATGCGCCGTTGTTTGGGGCATAAATATTTATGATTGTTATGTCTTGCTGATTTATACTTCCCTTAAGGAGAATGAAATGTCCTTCACTATCCCGTCTAACTAATTTTGGCTTGAAGTCCACTTTATCTGATATGAGGATGGAAACCCCTGCTTTTTTACTGAGTCTGTGTGCGTGGTATGTTTTTCCCCATCCTTCTACCTTTAGTCTGTGGGTATCTTCTTCTATGAGATGCATCTCTTGGAGGCAGCATATTGTTGGGTCTTTCTTTTTAATCCAATCTGCCAGTCTATGTCTTTTGATTGATGAGTTCAGGCCATTAACATTCAGGGTTATTATTGAGATATGATTTGTATTGCCAATCATTATGGCTTATTTTTGGTTTTTAACTTGACTTGGTTTCTCCTTTATTTGGCTATTCCTTTAGGAAAGTTCCTGCCTATGCTGGTTTACATTGTTGATCTTCATTTCTTCCTCATGGAATATTTTGCTGAGAATGTTCTGTAGTGCTGGCTTTCTATTTGTAAATTCTCTTAGCTTTTGTTTATCGTGGAAGGATTTTATTTCATCTTCAAATCCGAAGGTGAGTTTTGCTGGGTATAAGATTCTTGGTTGGCATCCATTTTCTTTTAGGGCTTGGAATACAGTATTCCAGGCCCTTCTTGCTTTTAGGGTCTGTGTTGAGAAATCTGCTGATAACCGTATTGGTTTCTCCCTGAATATAATCTGGTTTTTTTCTCTCGCAGTCTTTAAAATTCTATCTTTATTTTGTATGTTAGGTACTTTCATTATAATATGCCTTGGTGTTGACCTGTTGTAGTTTTGTACATTTGGTGTCCTGTAAGCCTCTTGTATTTGATTTTCCATTTCATTCTTCAGATGTGGGAAATTTTCTGACATTATTTCATTGAATAGATTATTCATTCCTTTGGTTTGTATCTCTGTGCCTTCCTCAATTCCAATAATTCTTAAATTTGATCTTTTCATGATATCCCATAATTCTGGTAGGCTTTGTTCATGAATTCTTACCATCTTCTCTGTTTGGTCAACTTTGTTTTCAAGATTAAATATTTTGTCTTCAATGTCTGATGTTCTGTCCTCCAGGTGATCTAGCCTGCTGTTTATGCTGTCTATTGAGTTTTTAATTTGGTTTATTGTTTCCGTCATTTCAAGGATTTCTGTTTGGTTTGTTTTCAACATCTCTCTTTATTGAAATGATCTTCTGCTTTCTGCATCTGTTCTTTAATCTGTTGATTGGTACAATCATTCATTTCCTGCATTTTCTCTCTCATCTCATCGTTTGCTTCTCTGATCATTTTAATTATGTACATTCTGAACTCCGTTTCTGACATTTCTCGTACCATGTTATCACTGGACTCTGTTGATGAAGTTTCTAGGTTTGTTTGAGACACTCTCTTCTCCCATCTTCTCATGTTGTTCATGTATCATCCCTTCTATCCATGAGAATCTGAGGTATAGCAGCTTCGCCCCTTAAAACAGGTGGCGTGCCTGCAGGTTTCCAATTTCTCACCTCCTAGTCTTCAGTAGCACTAGACCGTGGGCAAGGGCCAGGCTGGAGTAAGACTTGACCTCTGGGTTCGGCCTTCCAGCATGGGAGCCTCAAGTGTGTACTCTGTGCTCACTTCCCCCACGCTGAAGGCTCCCACTTCTACACTGTGCCTGCTGCCCCCTTAGAGGTCTCATGGGAGCACTCTGGGCCTCCATCCTGGGTGGGGAATCTCACCCATCTGCACTGGACTGAGTCTGATATCTATCCCTCTCTTCTCTTTTCTGTCCTGTAAATGTTACTTGGGTAGCAGCCTCGGGCAGGCTCTGATACCCAGCCTAGAAGGCTCTAGAAGTACTGATTGCCCTGCTATTTGAATCAGTGGTCCAGAAGGCTGAGGCAGCAGCCTAGCAGCTGCCCCAAACAAACAACACTTATGTAGTTGCTTCCTGGAGAATAAATATTTTTATTTTTAAATGCTGATATTCTGAAACATGCAGAAAGTTACATCTTTAGTGACTACTTACATTTAGAATTTTAAAATCTAGATGTCAACTTAAAATGTATAATGGTACATATATGGCTTTTCAGATTCTTTTAGGATGTGTGAGTGAAGAAAGCTCAAAGCGTATTAGGCTATTCTTTTTCTTTACGTGTTTTATTATTTTTTTTTTAATTTTTACAGACTTCATTTTGATTCATTGTACACATATCGGGTACAAATTTTCATTTCCATGGTTGTGCATGATAGTACATTCATCCCATTCTTGTTAATCATACATATACATAAGGTAATGATGTCTGTCTCATTCCACCATTTTTCATACCCCTACCCCTCCTTCTCATTTCCCTCTACATAATCTAAAGTTCCTCCATTCTTCTCTTACCCCCCACCCCCCCCAACCCGATTCTATATCATCATCATCCACTAAGGCCTGATTTGTTCTCATTTCTTTCTTGAATAGTTCCCTATCTATTCATGAATAGATCTATTCATCTATTCATCTCATTCTTCTATGAGAAATGAATTTTCCTATCTAGTTTGTAAGTTCTTTTGTTTCAGAATTATTTCCAATTTCTTGTGTTTTCCCCAAGATTCAGGAAGAGGAAAAAGTAAATAAAATAAGCAGCTGTGGAACCAAGCAAGGCAGGGGTTTTTACTTAAGCAAAAGTCATACCCTGGCTTATTTTAGTACATGCTCAAGGATTTTATGAGCATTGTAGATATCACTCAGTTTTATTCTTTGGTCATAAAGGTTTCCCCATCCCAAAATATAATTCATCATCCCCCTACCCCGCCTGCCACTGAGGCATGGAATTCCTTCAAATGATGGCACAAATCTTCAGACTGCATATTCAAAATACATATATCCTTAGAAGAAGTAGCATTGACCTAAAATCAAATTAAATTAGGTTGCTTCCATGGAGCAAGTGTTTATAAAGGAGGATGAAAAGAAGCAAGAGGTCACTTGTTTGGAGTTTATATGTTGCTCCTTAAGCTGACTACAGACCAAATGAAACGTCTCTTCTTTACTGAAATGATAGTAAAGGATAATTAGGCAGATTATTGATTCTAAAATGATCAACCACATCATTTCCATTTCTGGAAAAACATGATTCTTAAATAGAGAAGCTCTGTGTCAGACTGAGAAATGAAGATAATGTCTAAGGGTAATCCTGCTAAGCCTCCAGTTCGCAGGTTACTCAGATTAAAACTCAGCAATCACAACTGGACCTTCCATTGGGTGAATGAATGAATTAAAACACTTCCTTTCCTATGGATGGAAGACAGCACCATATTAAGTGAAATAAGTCAGACTCAGAAAGTCAAGGGATGTATGTTTTCCCTCGAGCGGAAGCTAGAGAGAAAAAAAGGGAAAAATAAGGTCTCACAAAAAAAGGATGATCAGTAGGGTAAAGGAAGGATACCAGGGGGAGGAATGAGGGCAAGGGAAGGTACTGGAGGATTAAAATGATCAAATGATGTTACATGCACATACCAATATGCAGCAATGAAACCACTATTTTGTATAATTATTGTGCAGCAATAAAAAAAATTTAAGGATAATGTAAAAATAAATGGTCTTTTCAGTTATTTGAATCCTTGCTAGAAGCAGAATCACAAATCTAAAACCTAAATTTTATTTAATCTTTTGAATGTGTTCCTCAACTTACAAATTAGTAAATCAGAATTATTTTCTAGATGATACAAAATGGTAGATTGAAAGTAGTGGATTCCATGGAATTGTACCAAACAGGGACTGAGCAACTGAATGCAAACTATGGACTTGAGTTAATAATACTACATCAATATTGGTCCATCAAATATAACAACTCTGCCATAGCGATGTAAAAATGTCATTAATTAAGGAGAAAGAGCTGGAAGAAAAGGAGTTATGTGGGAACTCTCAATTCTGTAAACTTAAAACTTCTCTGAAAAACAAAGGCTATTTATTTAAATAAATATACAACACTTCCTTTCCTATTTCTGCTAAATCTACACTTTCAAAACCTTTTTGGCTATAAATTTTCCTGTTTGGTATAGGGAAGATTTTAGTGTAGTGTCTGGAACATAGTAGGCATTCAGTACATATTGGTCAGATAAACAGATTTTTCAGGAAAGGAACTCCAGAGGAATAATTGATAAGGAAGTTAGACTTCCAATTAATCTGAAACTTGGGTCACTGAAGATTTGTGTCTTTGATTTTTTTTCTGCAGCAAGTGAAAGGGAACTTTGTTAGGTTGCAGGCTTGCATCTCAGAGCTCCGCATGTTACAGACAGAAGGTTGTTTCCGACCACAAAGCACTTCTCTGCAACTGGCAATAGAAGATGGACTCCAGCAGTTCAAACAGTACAGCAGATATGTGACCACAGGTGCTGCTGTGCCCTACACTTCCCTGGAGGTAAGAGATGCTGGCCTTTAGGACTCAAAGCCATCCTCCCATTTTAGTTCATATAGGCATTTCATTATTTATAATCCTTAATCCTTATGTTGTTCTGTTTCATACACGTTGATTGTAATTTTTCCTTTTTTGTTGTTGTGGTTGGTACTAGGGGTACTTAACCACTGAGCCACATCCCCAGCCCTTTTTTAATTTTTTTATTTTGTGACAGGGTCTTGCTGAGTTAGGGGCTCACTAAGTTGCTGAGGCTGGCTTTGAACTTGCGATCTTCTTGCCTCATCCAGAGCTGCTGAGATTGCAAGTGTGTGTCAGCATGCCCAATAATTTTCAAGGCTAGATCTTCAGCTCCCTGCAGACAGAAAATGTTTCTTTTTATCATACAGCCTAGATGATTCTTAATATAAAATTGTCATAGAGAGAAGGTCAAAAATGGGAACTGAAGTAAATTAAGGAAAAACTGAATCAAAATAAATTCTGAGTATGCCATCTGCCTCTGATTTTTGGAACTTACAAATATTAAGCTTCCTAGATTGATATCTATATTTTTAATTACCTGAGTACCCTTAGGAACTTGTAATTGTTCTTACTTAAATCTTGTCATCAAGAGCGGAGTGTGTGGCTCAGTTGATAGAGTGCTTGCCTCACATATACAAGTCCCTGGATTCAATCCCCAGCACCACAAAAAAAATGAAAAAAAATCTTGTTATCAAATTGAGTAAATTTTTAGACAGGTAGATATGGAAAATCATGACATACTGGAGGAGAAACCACCACTAGAACCAGAGTGGAGTAGAAAAACCTGAACTTTAATTGGTAAATTGCTGGAGGCTAGATGTGGACAAGTCTGAAAGTTAAAAACTCCAGAGGCACCCTGTTATGAGGGCTGGCCCACAATTTTGTGAATGTTTTCTTTTAGGAGTACAGCCAGGCTCTCACAGTAAATATCAGGGGAAATTCCCTCATGCCTCAGACTGGAGGGGAAGAGCATTCTGTTCTTTTTAACGAGTTGTGCCCTCAGGAGAAACTAGCTCAATAGAACCCAGCCTGCTGGGGTTTTATTGGATGCTAACTGACATGGAAGATAAGAAATACTGAACTGGTATTCATCTATATATTCGTATGTATAGATGAATACACACACACACATATATATGTATGTATGTGTGTGTGTGTGTATATATATATATATATGTATATATATATTCCCAGTATGTATGTATACATACATACTGAACCAAGGGGTGCATTACCACTGAGATATATCCCCAGTCCTCTTTATTTTTTGAGACAGGGTCTCACTAAGTTGGTCTCGAATTTGTCATCCTCCTGCCTCAGCCTCCCAAGTCACTAGAATTATAGGCATATGCCACTGTACCTGGCTGTAGTGATAAATTTCATGTGTGACTTTGGGGTCTAGTCCTTTTAACTTTTTTAAAATATATTTTATTGGTATGTTATTATTATACATAATAGTGGGCTTCATTGTTACATGTTCATACATGCATACAATATGACAATTTAATTTGGTCAGATTCATTCTTCAGTACCTCTCCCTTCCGATCTCCCCTAGTTTCCTTCCTTTATTCTATTGATCTCTCTTCTATTTTCATAAGATCCCCATCCCCCAACCTTTTTTTTTCTTTTTTCTCTCTAGCTTTCACATATGAGAGAAGAACACCTGATCCTTGACAGTCTGAGTTTGGCTTATTTCATTTAACATAATGCTCTCAAGCTCCATTGATTTTCCTACAAATGACATAATTTCATTCTTCTTTGTGGATGAATAAAACTCCATTGTGTATATATCCCACATATTCTTTATCTATTCATTAACTGACAGACACCTAGGCTGGTTCTATAATATGACTATTGTAAATTGTACTGCTATTGTAAATTGTACCACTATAAACATGGGTACGCAAGCCAGCAGGTTGGCAGCATCTCAATAGGCTGGGGCAGGAGGATCACAAGTTCAAGGCCAGCCTCAACAACTTATCATGACCCTGTCTCAAAATAAAATTATCAAGGGCTAGGGATGCAACTCAGTTGCAGAGTACACCTGGGTCTAATCCCCAATATCACAAAGTAAAAATAATTTAATTTTAATTTTTAAAAATATGAGTATGCATGTATTGCTCTTGTATGCTGACTTTAATTCTTTATGATAAATGCCATGGAGTATGATAGCTTGGTCATATGGTGTTTCCATTCCTAGTCTTTTGAGGAACCTCCATACTCATTTCCATAGTTGGTTGTACTAATTTACAGTTCCACCAGCAGTGTGAAAGTGTTTCTTTTTCCCCACATCCTCTCTAGCATTTATTATTGCCTGTATTTTTTTTTTGCCTGTATTCTTGATGGCTGCTATTCTAACTGGAGTAAGATGAAATCTCTGTGTAGTTTTGATTTGCATTTCCCTAGTTGCTAAATATGTTGAACATCTCTTCATGTATTTGTTGACAATGTGCATTTCTTCTTTTGAGAACTGTTTAGTTCATTTGTGCTTTTGTTGATAGGGTTATTTGCTTTTTTTGATGGTAAATTTTTTATATTCTTCATATGTTCAGGATATTAATCCTCTGTCAGAAGAGTAGCTGGCAAAAATTTTCTCCCATCCTATAGGTTCTCTCTTCATTCTTGTTTCCTTTGCTGTGCAGAAAATTTTTTAACTTAATGACATACCATTTATTAATTCTTGGTGTTATTTGCTGAGCTTTTAGAGTTCTATTAGGGAAGTTGTTGCTTATACCTATGTGTTGACAGACTGTAGAACTAACATGCTATGGGCTCTACTAGATAAAGTAGACACAGAATAGCTGAATGTGCTGAGGGCTCTAATGGATAAAGTAGATACCATGACAAGCAATGTAAGCACAAAGAGAGAACTCCTAAGATAGAACCAAAGCAAATCAAAAAATCCATAAGAGAAATGAAGACACTTTTTTCTCTAAACCTTCATAATTTTATTGTTCCAGAAACTGAACAAAGATAGTGTGATATTGGTGAAAGAACACAAAAATCAATGAAATAGAATAGAAAGCCCAGGAATAGATTCTCAAAATATAGTCAACTGATCTCTGATAAAAGAGCAAAGGCAACACAATGGAACAAAGATAGCATTTTCAACAAATGGTGCTTGCTATAGTAACTGTACATCTGTGTGCAGAAAATAAATAAATAAACCTAGACACTGTTCTCTGCCACAAACTGGATCACAGACTGAAGTGTAAAATGTGAAATTATAAAACTTCAGAAGACATGATGAGGAACTGTAATCCAAAGTATCCAAACAACTCTAAAAACTCAGCAGTAAGAAAACAAACAACTTGATTTAAAAATTGGTTAAAGACCTTAACATATCTCATCAAAGAAGGTATACAATAGCTTATGAAAAAATGATGCACATCATATATCATCAGTGAAATGCAAATTAAGATCATAATGAAATACCACACTACACACTTATTAGAATGGCCAAAATCCAGAGCACTAACAGTACCAAATATTGTTAAGGATGTGGAGCAACTAGAACTCTCATTCTTGCTAGTGGGAATGCAAAATGCTATAGCCACTTTGGAAAACAGTTTGATGGCTCTTGTGAAACTGAACACACTCTTGCAATATCAGTCAACAATTGTGGTTCTTGACATTTACTCAGAGGAGCTGAAAATATGTGTCCGCACAAAACTCAGCACATGTGTGTTTATGATAGCTTCATTTGTAACTGCCAAACTTGGAGGCAACCAAATGTCCATCAGTAGATGAATTGATAATCAACTGTTGTTCATCCAGACAATGAAATATTATTCACTACTAAAAACATATGAGCTGTCAAGCCAAAAAAGACATGGCAGAACCTGAAATACACAAAGGTTGGTGATTGACAGGGTCTATGGGGGAGGGAGGAATGAATAAGTGGAGCACAGAAGATTTTTAGAGCAATGAAAATACCCTGGATGACATTATGCTGATGGGTACATATCATTGTACATTTGTCAAATCCATAGAATGCACCATACCAAAAATGAGCCCTAAGATAAACTATGAACTTTGGGTGATTATGATGATTATGATGTATCAATGTAAGTTTTTCAATTGCAACAAATGCACCACTCTGGTGGAGGATATTGATAATCAATATTGTATGTTTGAGGGCAGAGGGTTTTTAGGACATCGCTGTGCCTTCCTCTCAATTTTGCTGTGAACCTAGAACTTGTGTAAAATAATAAACTCTTTGAAAATAATAATGATTGTGGATTTCATCTGCATCCCTCTTCATCAATCAAAAACATCTAAATACAAAAGAACTGCATATATTTAACAATTGCCTTCAAGTTTCAAAATCCAAGACAAAACTTATAAGAAAAACATACAGTGCATTCATTCAGATGGAATAAAATGTTACACACAAACACCTCAATATTCCTTCTGGTCCAATATATTGGTCAAGGATTAGTACATTTTAGAGTCAAAAAAAACAACAGAAATAGCTTAACTGGATCCAAGATAAATAAGGAGACAATCAGTCTAAGAATGCTATATGGAAGCACTATGGAGAGAAAGGATCAACAGGCTTCCTAATATTTAGTGCACACTTAGGGAGTGAAACTTATGGATCATATTTCCTTTGTTTCCATGTAAAAATCAAAGCATTTTGAACAGATGAGATGCTACCAGTGCTTCAAGCAATCTTAAAAAATTAAAACACAGGTATTGCTTCTAACTGATCACTTTGTAGGCTCAGCCTGATTGGAAACGTTCTGATTACCTATACTACCACAGTCTGCCAAATGAAATTGGTCTGTGTCACTTGGTGGCCTTTTGGCTAAGATTAAGTGAAATTTTATTTACAAGTTACACTTAAATCGTCCTCTTTACACTAAATATAAAGGCCATTACCATAGACTTCTGTTGTGATCTTCCTTGCTCTGGACCTCTAGGAAAATAGACACATTGATTCTTGGATTTATTTTCAGATTACTGTCCTGACTTCCTACCCTGGCAAAGAAGTGGTGAAACAATTGGAGGAGGGGTTAAAAGATATCGACCTAGTCAGGGTCAGGAGGCTTCAAGTTGTTGAGATCACAAAGGGAATCCTGGAGCTTATGGACTCAGCATCTCCTGTTGAAGAGTCCAGCAATGATGGTAAGGGGTTTTTTGTTGTTTTTGTTTTTGTTCCAAGATGCATCTCATTATGTTACCCAGGCTAGCCTCAAATTCACAATCCTCCTGCCACAAGAATTTTTTTTTTTAATGAGAAGAATGGCAATAACTGTAATGAGTAATTTTTATGGGTCAGTAAGATTATTTTCCATAGCCTTTTTACATTCTTCAATGATAAATTAACCAGCATATTTTATTGTTGTTCAGATGTTTTAGGTGTTCAAGATAATTTTTGCAATAGTTATTTTATTTCAGAAATAATAGTTAAAACTATTAGAGGTCTAAAAAATAAAGCTCACTTCATCCCCTAATCACTTTTTTAAGATTGTGGTATCCTTACGAATGTTCGTTTCTATATTCATATACACACACTTATATATACATACTTAATATTTTAATGGGATCATGATATACCTAATATTCTATTACATTATTTATGTATGTTTTGATAATTGTATTTATAGCTCTATCTCATTTTGATTTATTATTGTGTGGCTGTACCATAGTTTGTTTAATCACTTATTAATTTTGCTATTACTTAATGCTGCATGAACAGATTTACATGTAGGAATGGCTTCATAGGCTAATGACCAATGCAGTCACATAGACTCCTGTGTGCAGAAAGAACCCATGCTTGGGGTTTAAATCTCTTTGGTTGCTGTCTTGAAATTCTTAGTAATTTTATGTTGGAATTTGTGTTTGGCAAGTTAAGTTTAATGGAACAATGGAGCATATACCAGGCCTTAGAGCATTGGCTCACACATGCCCTGCCTCCTTCCCACTTCCTCAGAATGGGTTCTCATTTGCCATCTCACCAATCCCAGTGACCCTGCCCTTCCTATCCCCCATGCAGTGATCACTGCTAGCCTCTGTTCCCCTGCTGAGTGAGCACCTGGACAACTCTGTCAGGGTGGAGCACAAATGCCTTTTGTGCTGAGTTGCAGGACCAGGGTCCAGGCACCTGTGAAGTCTTTACTTCTGGATAAGTATCCTGGTACCTGAATGTGTTAGTTAGCTTTTTGTAACTGTGACCAAAATACCTGGCAAGAAGAACTTAGAGGATAAGTTTATTCAGGCTCATGGTTTCAGAGGTTTAGTTCATGTTCAACCAAGTCCATTGCTCTGGGCCCAAGGTGAGGCAGAACATCATGGCCGAAGGGTGTGGCAGAAGAATACTGTTAACCTCATGGTGGCCAGGAAGCAGGGCAAGAAGGGTGTGGGGCTGCAGGGAAGATGAACCCTTAGGGCATCCCCCCTTCACCTGCCTACAGTTACCACCCAGTTAGTCCATTTAAACTAGGATGGACTGATTAGGTTATAAATTTCATAATCTAATCATTGTACCTCTGAATATTCCTGCATTAACACGGGAGCTCTGGGGAAACACCTCATATCCAGACCATAACACTAAGGGAATGTTGTATTACTAGAAAATTTAAAAGGAAAAACACTAGGACATGATGAATAAGATGATTAACTTATAGAGACCTACTATACAACTTTATGCCTATAGTTTACAGTACTGTATATTTAAAATTTTTTATGAGAGTAAATCACATGTAAAGTATTCTGATCACATGTAAAGTGTTCTTACCACAATTAAACACATACACACACACACACACACACACACACACGCACACGTATGCATGCACAAAATAGGAGACCCACCATGATAGCTCACAAACAAGACCATGGGAGAAAAAAGTTTTGTATGTTTGTACTTTCAATGTTTTATATATATATATATTTTGTTTTGATTGTTTCTTGTACCAGGGATTGAACTCAGTAGTAAATAAGACTCCCTACCAGAGATTTTTCTTGTTTTTTTTTAATCTTTTCTAATCTAATGGGCAAAAGGAAATCATTTTGTTTTTGATATTATACTTTCATTCTTGAATTGTTCCTCAGATTACTTTAGAGGGAAAAATGCAGATAAATACAAATAAGTACATCTAAATCATCTATAATCCTACATTTCCTGGAACAAATTTTATTCAATCTGAGTCTTAGAGGACAAGTAGGAATTAGCCAAGCAGAGGAGGGGAAAAGGAGGAAAGGGCCACTTGGAAAGGAGACCCAGAGACATGAGAAAGTAAGATATGATTAACTTTTAGAGATGAACCCATCGTTTCCCATGACCAGAATCTGTCAGACAGAGGTGGGAGCAAAGTTGTAAATCAAGGCAAGGATTAGGTGAGAAGGGCTATGTATGCCATGCTGGATTTCATTCTAAGGCAATGGAAATTTATGGAACTATTTTAGTAAGTCAAGTGGAGATTACCAAATTATGAAGTTTAAAAGTTTATTTAACCAGTTTAGATTCATCCATTACTCAAGTTATAACTCACCCGCCTGCAGTCCTTTCTGGCTAAATGGGACCCTTCCAAGGTGTGACATGTGGAAGTGCCTGCTGTTTTGATCTCCTCCTTGTCCCACGAAAATATCTTTTTTTGTAATTTTTATTTTACAGACTGCACTTTGATTCATTGTATACAAATGGGGTACAACTTTTCATTTCTATGGTTGTACACAATGTAGATTCACACCATTCATGTAATCACACATGTACATAGGGTTATAATGTCTACCTCAGTCTACTATCTTTCTTTCCCCCACCAGCTCCCACCCCATTTTCCTCTGCATCATCCAAAGTTCCTCCATTCTTCTCTTTCCCTGCATCCAATCCCTCCCTTGTTATGTATCATCATCCACTTATCAGAGAAGACATTCAGCCTTTGGTTTTTTTGGGCTTTACTTATTTCACTTAGCATGATATTCTCCAACTCCATCCATTTACCAGCAAATGTCATAATTTTGTTCTTCTTTATCGCTGAATAATATTCCATTGTGCATATATACCACAGTTTCTTTACCCATTCATCAATTGAACAGCATCTAGATTGGTTACACAATCTAGCTATTGTGAATTGAGCAGCTATGAACATTGATGTGGCTGCCATCACTGTGGTAGGCTGATTTTAAGTACTTTTGGTATAAACTGAGGAATGGGATAGCAGGGTCAAATGGTGGGTCCATTCCAAGTTTTCTGAGGAATCTTTATACTGCTTTCCAAAGAGGCTGCACCAATCACAAGAATATCTTCACTCTTTCTCCCTTCCTCACTTGCTCCCTCCATAATTAATTAGAAAAGTTGGTAACTAAGGGCGTGGTTCCTCCATCAAATTCTGAAACATGTGGATGTTTACAGCAACATGAGGCCTCTGACATTGTTCTGGCAGGAAAGGGAGGGTAACGAACCTTAGCCAACTGGTTTGTGAGCTCTCACCTACTGTGCATACTCTGCTTTGCCCAAGCTAGACTCCTCACTGACTGTCCTTCTTTCTATTCCCATACCTCTCTACTCCTAGTAGTCTTTTCCTCTGAATTCCTTCCCTATCCTCTTGCAGCAAAATCCTCCCACTTAAATCCTAATTCAGTTTCATGACTACTGTATTGATTTTCCTCTCCTTAGAACAACTATATCACTTGTGGTCTGCACCACACAATTCAGCACTTAATTATATACCATCCAGAATTGTTTGCCATTGCTTTATTGTGCAATAATTTTGTCTGTTCACCTGAACTGTGAACTACTTGATATCTTTTCAATCTGCATTAAAGTGTAAGCACCTTGGAATTAGAAACTTGTTTTACCAATTTCTATGTCATAGTATATAGCATATCCTAGATTATTAGAAAATATTTGTTAAATTAATTGATTACAGTGATACATGTAGAGACTATTTGGCTCAGCATCCCCTACATCCCCTTACTTTGGTAACAGTTCCACCTTCCTGGTCACAGAGTAGATCATGACTCAGACTAAAGCAATCATAGTTCTCCAGGACACCAATCAGAGGCCTTTCCATGAATTCCCAAACTAAATCTTTGAGAGAGAAGCTCTTTTTCTTTCTCTTTGGTCAAGGACAGATAAGTCATCAATTTTGAAAGAACTTCTGTCTATAATAGCACAGAGCTCAGAGTACTCTGAGGCTACCCGAAGTCTTTATTTAGAATAGTTAGTGGCTTGTGCTTATAGAAGAGCTTTTAAATGCAGGAAAGCCCCTCTTACCTTGTTTCACTGATATTCTCCTAGTAGTTTCCTATTTGCTTCTAAATAATTCATCATCCCATAAATTGCTTATGATTCTTCTGTGGGCTAATTATATATGCCTCATTGCTTGAAATCTTCCTAGTTTGTCTGTGCTCTCCTCATAATTCTTTTATTTCTTTAGGTTTTTTTTGTTTTTGCTTAATTTTGATGTTATCAGGGTATTAGCAACAGCAGCTTCTCTCATTCTCAGGAGGATGTGTGCTCCAGATTTAGGTTGCCTAAGTGTAAATCCCAGGTATATCATTTCCGAAGTGCAACATTGGGCAAGGTAGTTAGCCTTGTTAAATCATAGTTATTAATTCCTAATCCATGTAGTGGTTATGGTAATTAAATGAGATCATGTATGTTAATTACCTAGAACATT
The DNA here is from genome assembly GCA_020662805.1 of Glaucomys volans. Taxonomy (NCBI): domain Eukaryota; kingdom Metazoa; phylum Chordata; class Mammalia; order Rodentia; family Sciuridae; genus Glaucomys; species Glaucomys volans. The sequence goes on from JAJEJO010004770.1 coordinate 17,698, forward strand.
ATAGGTACTTAGTAAAAAGTTAGCTATTCTTATTGTTGATACTCATGAAAATTTTTGGATATGAATGGTTTGATATATTTCAGAGACTTTTTTTTGTTGGTGCCACAGATTGCACCCAGGGTCTCACACATGCTAGACAAGTGCTTTACCACTGAGCTATACTCACAGCCCTGAAATTGGCTTATAATGACCAGTTCCTAAGTAAACTGTCAGTTACCTGAAACTGTCTGTTTCTTATACATCTTTGTATCACCAGCACTTAGCATTCTCCCTGACACACGGTAAAAATGTTTCTTGAATAAATGAATGAATGATTGAAAAAATATCAAATGATTTGGAAGAGGTTGTGGTTACTGTCTATGACATCAACTCAAATGTAACATAAATACCCATAGCTTCCCTATATAATCCATAGTATTCACATACTTCTTATATCTAATTAGAATTTTTTAAGTTCTGATGAACATGTACATCAATTAAATGGAAATAATTAAAATTGTACTTTATTTTTTTGGTCCTGGGGATTAAACCAAGGGCTCTTCCCACACTAGGTAAATGTTCTACCACTGAGCTACATCTCCAGTCCTGTACTCTACTTTTTGAAGACAGAAACAAATCCAAAGAAAGGTCGATATTTCGGACTAGTTTTTAAAGTAGTAGTGAGTTATTCTTCAGTTATTCTAAATTCTTTCTTCTTCAGTACAGTCCTGCTCAACGAGAATTAAACATCAGAAAGAAGACTTGGAGACTGAAAGACCCAGAATCACTGAAGAAAGAATGAATTTAGAAATTAGGAAGGTAGATTCATATTTTAGAAAGTTTCTTTAACATGCTTAACTATATTGGAAGTCAAGAAGTATAAATTAAGACATACCTTGCCTGAATGGATAACATAAAAGAATGAAATTACCAAGTATCAGTAAGGGTACAAAACTACAAAAGCTCTAATGCTTTGATAGTGGGAGTGTAAATATGGACTCCAATTAAGGAATACTGTTTGGCATTATCTACAAAAGTTGAAAATATGTATGCTTTGTTTCAGCAATAAATAATTTCATTCCTAGGTATGAGAAGTGCATATGTGCACAAAAAGCATATATAAAAATGTTCATGGTAACTTTATTCATAATAGCTTCTAATTGCATATGCTCCAGACTGCCACTTTCCACAAATGCCACTTTCCACAGTCAACTATGCTCTACTATTTTAACCAATAGTAGAATTTATGGTATATATAAGCAATTAGTATACTATCCAATAAAGAAAATTAATAAAGGAAAGGCATACCCAAAAGCATTAGTAAATTCCACAACAGAACATTAAGAAACAAATGCCTCCTGGATGACTTCATTTATATAAAATTCAAAAACAAGCAAAATATTCAATGTAAAAGATAGACCAGGGATCCTTTTGAGGAAGAGGGAAAGTAGGAGCTGCAACTGAGCAGAGATGGGGGCTCAGGAGTGCTATCTCAGGTGGTAGTTACACAGATGTTTCTGAGTCCAAGTTCAGTGAGTTTTATGTTTATGTTTCTGTGTTTTAATCTTTGTCAGTATTGGTCTTACACTGTAAAATAAAATGAATTTTAAAAATAAAAAATTTCCTTTAAAAGATCTAAAATTAAAAGGTTAACTTTATATTGCATTCACATTAATTAAGACTTTCTGTTCATTTTTAACCTTTAAAGTCTGTTATTTGTTTTCTTCCAAAGGTATAAATGGTACTTTTGTTCATTTATTACTTGGTTTGACTTGTTCATTTTATTCTTTATTTTAAAATTTAGCTGAAAGATCTGTGTGCTCTTTGTTGTGACTTTTGTCCTATGATTTAAGCATCTTTTATTACAAGTTTTATAGATTTAAACATTTCAGAAGTATAAAAGAGAAAGTTCAAAATGACCCAAAATGCCACTTTCCACAGTCAACCACTAAACTTATTAACAGTGTAAGACACAGTCTGCTGAATTGCTGTCCCTACACATACACGTATATGGGTAAACATGTAACATTACTATTTCCTTTTACAAAAATGCAATTAACATATTAACCATAACAAAGAATGAAATTATAGCATTTGCTGATAAACAGATGGAACTGGAAACTATTATGCCAAGTGAAAAAAGCCAATCCCAAAAAACCAAAGGCCTAATGCTCTTTCTGATATGTGGGTGGTAACACACCATAAGGGGGTGTGTTACCATAAGGGGGGAATGTGAGTAGAAGTTCATTGGATTAGGCAAAGGGGAATGAAGGGAAGGGAGGGAGGATGGGAATAGGAAAGACAATAGAATGACTCAGTCATGACTTTCCTATATTCATATATGAGTACACAACCAGTGTAACTCCATATCATTTACAACCACAAGAATGGGAATACATATATTCCATGTATGTATAATATGTCAAAATACATTCAACTGTCAGGTATAACTAAAAAGAACAAATTCAAAGAGCTCTGCATTTTATTTAGTATTTACTCATAATTATTCCTTTATTTAGTAATTTTTCCATGTAGGCTTATAGCAATCTAATCCATTTCTTTTAACATCTATAAGATACTACATTGTATTATTTTACTACCATGTATTTAACCATCTATTGGATTTTTACAATATAGAACCATGTGGACTTAAACAAGTTACTTTAACTCTTTATTCCACAAATTTATCCTTTATAAAACATATAGCCACCTCATTGGGTTTTATGAAGATTAAATACACATTGCACAGAAAGCACTTAGAATAGCACCTTGTATTATCAATTTTAATAGCAATGTGGTAATGTGTGTGTGTGTGTGTGTGTACATACCCTTTACTTATCAAATGTCAAGCTCTAAATACTGACATTTTATGCTTCTGTTGGTGCAATACAGTTATTCATAATAGTTGGGTTTGTTTTGACATGATCATTCATGCATGGAATTTAATTTGCTCCATTTCAGTCCCCAGTGCCTCTTCTTTCCCTCCTATTCCCTTTCCTCAGTTCTACCGGTCTTCCTTCTATTTATTTATTTTTAATTGGTGCTTTATAAATATAAAGGTGGAATTCACTGTGGTATATTTATACATGAACATAGTGTAATTTTGTCAAATTCATTCCATGTTTCCTCCTCTTTCCCAACCCTCCTCTCTCCCCTTCAATCTCCTTCTTCTGCCCTACTGATTTTCCCTTTATCGTTATGATATCCACCCCCACACCTTTTTTATCCCTTATATTGCTCTAGCTTCCATATATGAGAGAAACCATTCAATGGTTGATTTTCTGAGTCTGACTTCTTTCACTAAGCATGACATTCTTCAATTCCATCCATTTATCAGAAAATACGTAATTTCATTCTTCTGTATGGCTGAGTAAAACTCTATATATGGGCCACATTTTCTTAATCTATTCATATATTGATGGGCACCTCAGCTGGTTCCATAACTTGACTATTGTGAATTGTGCTGCTATATAAACATTGATGTGACTGTATCATACTAGTATTCTGATTTTAGTTCTTTGGGATAAATAGCTGGGCCATTTGATGATTTCATTCTTAATTTTTCAAGGAATCTCCCTACTGTTTTCCAGAATGAGTGTACTAATTTGCAGTCCCACCAACAATGTAAGAGAGTACCTTTTCTCCCACATCCTCACCAGCATTTATTATTGTTGGTATTCTTGTTAATTCCATTCAGACTGGTGTTGGGTGAAATCTCAATGTAGTTTTGATTTGCATTTCTTGGATGGCTGGGGACGTTGAACATTTTTTCATATATTTGTTGGTGATTTGTATTTCTTCTTTTGAGAAATGTCTATTTAGTTTTCTTTCCCTTTTATTGATTGGGTTATTTGCTTTTTTTGGTGTTAAACTTTTTTTGAGTTGTTTTTGTTGCTCTAGCTCTGTAGTAAAATTTGAAATCAGGTATTGTGATGTCTCCAGCATTACTCTTCTTGCTCAAGATTGCTTTGACTATTCTGTCTTTTATTCTTCCAAATGAATTTTAGGACTATTTTTTCTAGTTCCGTAAAGAATGTCTTTAGTATTTTGATGGGAATTCCATTGAATCTATATAATGCTTTTGGTAATATGGTCATTTTGACAATATTAATTCTGCCTATCCAAGAACATGGCAGGTTTTTCCACCTTCTAAGGTCTTCTTCAATTTCTTTCTTCAGTGTTCTATAGTTTTAATATAGAGGTCTTTCACCCCATTGATCAAATTAATTCCCAAGGTGGTGGTGAATGGGATGGTTTTCCTGATTTCTTTCTCAGCATAATCACTATTGGAATATAGGAAAACTATTGATTTATGAATATTGATCTTATAAATACTGGCATTTTGTCAAAAAGAAGACATGACCATCTAACAGCTTTTAACTTAAAATCCCTCATAATCCCTCTATCCCATTACACTGCTGTTATTTTAATTTTTTTTAATTGTAGGTGGGCACAATACCTTTATTTTATTTATTTATTTTTAATGTGGTGCTGAGGATCAAACTCAGTGCCTTGCATGTGCTAGGCAAGCAAGCACTCCACCACTGAACTACAAACCCAGCCCCACACTACTTTTATTTTTGTACATCATCTCTCAATTGTCCACAATCATATTTATGTTACATAGTTGTGATTCATGTATGAAATTTTGCTTTCATGTAACATATTATAAAACTTTTTTATAGTTCCCATAACATTTCTTTTCTGCTCTTCATCTATTTTGTTCATCTTTCTTTTTTCACTCTTTAAGAGGGCTAGGAAGTGTTGGTACAAGACATAGAAATATAAAGAGGTTTCCCTCTCACAGGAAAGCAGTACACTTTCCTTATTCTTATATGTCCTCCTTACATATAAGTAATCCTGCACCCTAGAGCAAATTCCTAATACTGGATCTTGATCATAATAAATTTAGGATGTGCGAAGAGTATAAGTCATGGAAATAATGCTATTCACTTACTTTGTTTTTAAATAAATTATGAACCTCAAGGAAAAGTATGTGAACTAAAAGCCACCATTTCTTAACATATTCTAATAAATTTGTAGATCCTAGCAATACCAACATTTAATTGAACATTTACTGTTCAAAGCATTCTGTTCTAAATAGTTTCCCCATATTATCTTATTTAATACTTGTTTATCAGCTGGGTGTGGTAGCACATGCCTGTAATTCCAGGGACTCGGGGAAGCTGAGGCAGGAGGATCACAGGTTCAAAGCCAGCCTCAGCAAGGGCAAGGCGCTAAGCAACTCAGTGAGACCCTGTCTCTAAATAAAATACAAAATAGGGCTAGGGATGTGGCTCAGTGGCTGAGTGTCCCTGAGTTCAATCCCCGGTTCCAAAAAAAAAAAAAAAAAAAAAAAAAAAACTTGTTTATCTAGATGAAAACACTAAGGTAAACTGAAGTCTTGTCCAAATTAACTTTTCCAAGGCTTCTTGGTGAAGGGGTGGAACAGGGCTTCAAATCCAAGCTGTCAGGCTCCAAAACTCATGTGTATAACTCCTCTTTACTACCTCAGTTGAAAAACAAAATAGAGATAATCAACAATTCAAATATTCATCTTTGAAAAGCATAATAAAGAATCTCTGTGGAAGCCAATGAATTAAAAAGAGAAGGCATAAGAAAAAAATGTTAGATACTGGAAAAAAAAAAAAAAGAGGATATAGTGATGACAAAATTGGGTTTATCCCAGCAATTCAAGGTATTTCAAATTAGAAAATGTATGTGTATATGTATGTATGTGTCTATAATTTACCATATCAAATGATTAAAAGGCAGAAACCATGGTATCTTAATAGATACAGAAAAACATACAATAAGACCAGGTGCAGTAGCACAAACCTGTAATCCCAGCAACTCAAGAGGCTGAGATAAGAGGATTGCAAGTTCAAAGTCAACCTCAGCAGCTTAGAGAGACCATAAGCAACTTAGTGAGACCCAGTCTCAAAATTAAAGAAGTTTTAAAAGGCCTGGGTTAATCACCCCTGAGTTCAATCCCTGGTTTAAAAAAAAAAAAAAAAAAAAAAAGATAGAGCTGGGTATGTAGCTCAGTGCTAGAGTGCTTTCCTAGCATTCATGAGGTGCTAGGTTCAATACCCCACACTGAAAAAAGAAAAAAGAAAAGTAAAGCATACCATAAAATTAACATTCATTATTTCAGAGAAAAAATCTCAGCAAACCAGGAATAGAAAATAACTTCTTTAATTCAATAAAGCATATCTATCAAAAAATAAAGTTTTTACTGGTAAAATGATAGAAAGTTTGCCTTTAAAAATCAATAATAGGACATGGACCCCCCCCATCACCCATTCAATTCAATTTTATATTGTTGTTCTAATCTAGTACAACAAGAAAAAAAAGTAAAGGATAAGATGATTGGAAAGGAAATTCATTATTTACAGATTCTCCAATTGACTAAATAGAAAGATTTAATGGAAAAATCTATTACAACTAATAAGACTTGTGCAGAGTGGCTAGATGTAAGATCAGTATACAAAAATCAATAGCATGAAGAAGAGACCTGGGGGAAGTCAAGATGGCAGATTAAAGGAAGGCCACATTCCTAGTTGCTGTATGGGTTGGGATTCAAGCAGTGGGAATACCATTTCACAGTGAGGTGGGTGAAAGAGGGATTTCACTATAATTCAATATCGGACAGTGAAAGTGTCTTAGAGACTCAGAACTTCAAGTGCACCAAACAAAGAAGAAAGTACATTGGAGCCAAGCTGGTCACAACATCAGCAGTGGTGGGGGCAACAGCAGCTCTGGTTCACCACAAGGGGAGGAATAACACAGAGAAACACAAATGAACAGATTTGGTATGGAAAAAACTGAGATAGAAAAGCAACCTGAACTTAGCTGGTCCAGAGGCTGCACAGTGAAATGGGCTGTGTATTTCTCAACTGGCAAGCAAAGAGCTGAGGCAGGAACCAACTTAAGGAGGCCACACTGTAGCTGCTGCTACCAGTGCCAGAATATCATAGTAAACCTTGCCATACTGCCCAGCAAACTCTTATGCTGTGGCCTAGGATGTACCTAGCAGAACATGAGGGAAACAGGCACAGGGAAGATTGAACCCAGGGGATTCAATTCAGAAAAATTAAGGGAAGCCAATTCAGCTGTTCCTTTAAGTCTGGTGGCTCATGTGACCAGCTGAAGAGGGTTGGGAATCTGAACAGGTGGGCATAAATACACTCAGGAACTAAACCTGGGGATGCTGGGTTTGTGGGCAGCAGTGTTGGACAATTGACTCCCCCGCTCCCCAAGTAGAATTCCTGGGAGGCTTCTGAGATCCAGACTCCCAGGAGAGACTGGCATCTGCCTGGCCCTAGGGGTATGCTGATCTAATCTCTCCAGAGCAGATACCACTCAAACAGAGCTCCTAAAGCCAGATTAGAGGTAAGCCCCAGCTACTGGAACTCCCCTCATAGAACTCTGCAGGCAGCTCCAATCCACCCTGTGAGTTCACTGATGTGGTCTGTACGGGCAAAACTCCAATTGACAGTATGTTCCACTCCATCCTACCTTATACTGATGAGAAGGCAAGCTGAGACGTATTTCAGTCAGCTTCAGTTTTAGTCCACTTCAACTGGCAGCTCAGTGAGCAACACAAAAAGAGGAAGGGGTTAATATCCCCCAACACTTGCAAGCGCTCCCTCTCCCCTCTCCTCTCTCCCCTCACCCTCTCCCAATACATAGACCAAGAAGAAATGGAAAGAAGGACAGTCGGGTATAGGTAGTGAACATTCATTCTCTTTGACTATTTTGACCACCTCCATAGAGAGACAGTTCCTTCATTTTTACGAATCTTTTTTCCATTTTTTTCTTTCTTTTTCCCCCCTGTTGGTGTTCTTGCTGTACTAATTGGTTCATGGATACACACACACACACACATACATATTTGGGTTTTTTTTCTCATTTTTGGCATTTTAAAAATGTTATTTTTCCTTGCCTTGTCATTTGAAGGTTAGAGTTTTTAGTTTGCTTATTTTGTTTTTGTTTTGTTTTTGTTTGTTTCTCTTTTTTCCTATCTTCTCCTGCTAACAGTCAACTTCTCTTGTTCTTTCCTTCTCTCTCCCTTTGTTTTTCCTATTTTCTCTTCCTCCATTATAACCATCACTTGCTACATCTCTTCTACATTCTCGGTTCATTTTTTGTTTGTTTGTTTGTTTGTTTGTTTCTTTTTTGGTACTGGGGATTGAACCCAGGGGCACTCCACCACTGAACAACATCCCTGGCCTTATTTTGTATTTTTTTTATTTTTTTATTTTTTATTTTTTTGGAACCAGGGATTGAACTCAGGGACACTCAGCCACTGAGCCACATCCCCAGCTCTATTTTGTATTTTGTTTAGAGACAGGGTCTCACTGAGTTGCTAAGGGCCTCGCTAAGTTGCTGAGGCTGGCTTTGAACTCGCGATCCTCCTGCCTCAACCTCCCAAGTGCTGGGATTACAGGCGTGTACCACCACACCCTGCTTCGGTTCATTTTTTTGAACTTTTTTTTAATAACACTTTTTTTTTATTTTTACAGACTTCATTTTGATTTATTTTACACAAATGGGGTACAACTTTTCATTTCTATAGTTGTATGCAATGTAGATTTACACCATTCATGTAATCATACACATACATAGGGTAATACTGTCTGTCTCAGTCTACTATCTTTCCTTCCCCTACCCGCTCCTGCCCCGTTTTCCTCTACACCATCCAAAGTTCCTCGATTCTTCCTTTGCCCCCCCACCCCATCCTCCATTATGTATCGTCATTCACTTATCAGAGAAAACATTCAGCCTTTGGTTTTTTAGGTTTGGCTTATTTTGCTTAGCATGATATTCTCCAACTCCATCCATTTATCAGCAAATGCCATAGTTTTATTCTTCTTTATGGCTGAGTAATATTCCATTGTGTATATATATCACAGTTTCTTTATCCACTCATCAATTGAAGGGCATCTAGGTTGGTTCCACAATCTAGCTGTTGTGAATTGAGCAACTATGAACATTAATGTGGCTGCATCACTGTAGTATGCTGATTTTAAGTTCTTTGGGTATAAACCAAGGAGTGGGATAGCTGGGTCAAATGGTGGGTCCATTCCAAGTATTTTGAGGAATCTTCATAAGTACAGTTATTTCATACTAGACAAAGGTGCCAAAAACATGCAATGGAGAAAAGATAGCCTCTTCAACAAATGGTGCTGGCAAAATGGAAATCCATATGCAATAAAATGCAGTTAAACCCCTATCTCTCACCCTGCACAAAACTCAACTCAAAGTGGATCAAGGATCTAGGAATTAGACCTGAGACCCTTCACCAAACAGAAGAAAAAGTAGGCCCAAATCTTCATCATGTTGGCTTAGGATCAAACTTCCCTAACAAGATCCCCAGAGTGCAAGAAATAAAAGCAAGAATTAATAAATGGGATGGATTCAAACTAAAAAGTTTTTTCTCAGCAAAGGAAACAATCAACAATGTGAAAAGAGAGTCTACAGGGTGGGAGAAAATCTTTTCTACACACACTTCAGACAGAGCACTGATCTCCAAAATTTATAAAGAACTTAAAAAACTTTACACCAAAAATACAAAGAACCCAATCAATAAATAGGCTAAGGAACTAGGCAGACACTTCACGGAAGAAGATATACAGGTGATCAACAAATACATGAAAAAGTGCTCATCATCTCTAGTAATTAGAGAAATGCAAATTAAGACCACCCTAAGATTTCATTTAACTCAATTAGAGCATCTATTATCAAGAACACAAGCAATAGTAAGTGTTAGCGTGGATGTGGGGAAGAAGGCACACTTCTCTGAACTTTTTAAACTCATTCTTTGTTGTTGTTGTTGTTGTTGTTGTTGTTGTCGTTACTGGTATTATGGATTTAACCTAGGAGCACTTAACCACTGAGCTACATCCCTAGCATTTTTGTTGTTGTGGTTGTCCCAGGGATTGAATCCAGAGGCACTTAACACTGAGCCACATCCCCAGCGCATTTTATATTTTATTTTGAGACAGGTGTCACTAAGTTGCACAGGGCCTCTTTAAGTTGCTAAAACTGACTTCGATAACTTGGAATCCTCTTACCTCAGACTCCTGAGCTGCTGGGATTACAGGCATACATCAGCAGATTTGATTCTCAACCCTTTTTATTTTTTTTATTTTATTTATTTATTTTTTTTGAAACAAGGTGTTGCTAAGTTACTTAGGGCCTTGCTAAATTACTGACACTGGCCTTGAACTTGCAATCCTCCTGCTTCAACCTCCCTAGTCACTGGGATTACAGGCACGTGCCACCATGCCTGGCTTGTAAACTCTCTTCTACCTTCCTATCACATTTTCCTTTCTCTTAACTGCATTTTTACCATCTTTTGGGACTCATTGGTTTATATAACTCCTACCTCCACCATTCATGGTGTTGTAGTTTTTATTTCTGTAAATAACATAGTTGATCCCTACCATTTGCTTTAAAGCCAGATCTAGTTCATGGTTATTATTGGCTTTGCTATTGACAACTGCTAGCCCCACCATTCCTGGGGTTTTTGTTTGTTTGTTATTAATGTTGTAAATGTCATAGTAGGAACCAGGTATTTATTTTAATGCTGTATATTGTTTGCATTGTTTGTTACTATCATTTGTTTCCCCCTATCCTGCAAGGTGCTGGGGACATGCAGAGATACTACAAGTTCACAGGGAGAGACTCTGCTGCTGAACTAATTCAGACAAAAGACTGCACACTTTGTTCTACACACAAATTAATGACATTCAAACTTCAGCTATACTTTAATACAAAGAATAGAAGAGGAAGAAATCCAAGCCAATGACCAGGCCCCAACTAGGAATGCCTAGGGGTGGGCCCCCAAGTCCCATTCATGGACATCCAGTGCTACATCAAAACAGAGAATTAACACAAAGGCTGTGGATATCACACCTATAAGGGAGTTTCAATCTAGACCATGCTAGCACACTTTGACAAAAGAATTCTGTGCCCTAAAAGGGCCCACATGTAAGAGTGGAAGAGAAATCCAAATCCCAACAGAAGCATAAAATTCAACACAGGAATACAAGAAATGTGAAAAATCAAGGTAACACAACACCTGCTAAAGTTCATAATTACCAGCAACTGACCTCAAAGATATTGAAGTGGACAAAAAAACAGATAAAGAATTCAAAAGAATGATTTGTAAAAATGATCAATGAATTCCAAGAGAACACAGAAAAACAACTGAATGAATTACAGAAGTCAGTGCAAGAAATGATTGAGAAATTCAATAAGGAGATAGAGATATTGAAAAACAACCAAACAGAAATCATGGAAATGAAAAACACAGTAAATCAAATAAAATGTTCAGCTGAAAGTCCTTCTAATAGAACAGACCAAACAGAAGACAGAATCTCAGAGCTAGAAGATAACGGCCAGCCTTGAACTTTCAGAGTATTAAAGAAAAGAAAATAGGGCTGGGGATAGAGCTCAGTTGGTAGAGTGCTTGTCTCACTTGCAGAAGGCCCTGCGTTCAATCTCCAGCACCACAAAAAAATTTTTTCTCAAAAGGAAAGAAAAGAAGTAACCATTATTAGACTATAAAAAAATTCTGGGACAACATTAGGAGATGAAATTTAAGATGGGAATTGAGGAGAGTTGTGAGATGCAGGCTAATGGAATGGATAGCATCTTCAGGGAATTAATAGAAAATTTTCCAAACCCTGAGAATAAGATAGACACCCAGATACAGGAGGCACTCAGAACCCCAAAAAGGAACTTCTCTATAATACATTATAATTAAAATGCCTATCATACAGATCAAGAATAGAATTTTAAAAACCTCAAGAGGAAAATGTCAGGTCACATTTAGAGGGAAGCCAGTCAGAATTACTTCCAGTCTCTCAGCACAAGCTCTGAAAGCCAGGAATGCTTGAAAGGAAGTGTTCCAAGTCCTGAAAGAAAATAACAAACCAAGATTGTTATATCCAGCAAAACTATCCTTCAAAATCAAAAAGGAAGTAAAAACCTTCCACGATTGGTAGAAACTAAAAGAATGTGTTCATCAACATATGGATGGATAAAGAAAGTGTGATTTATACATATATGAAATTTATTCAACCATAAAGAAAAATGAAATTATGTCATTTGCAGGAAAATGGATGGAACTTGAGGTCATTACATTATGTGATATAAGCCAGGCTCAGAAGGTCAAGGGTCATGTTTTCTCTCATTTGTGGAAGGTAGAGCATAAAAAAGGAAAAGAAAGGTGGGGGGCAAGCACATGAAAAGCAAAGGGAGATCAGTAGAATAGAGGAAAGGGACTAGGCAGTGGGAGAAAGGGAAAGTGCTAGAGAGGATATTGGCCAAATTATATTGTTATATTGGGCACATGCACTAATACATAACAACAAATTCCACCATTATGTACAACTATAATGCACCAATAAGTAAATGGGAAAAAAAAAAACAATTGCACCTCTGTAATTAGAAAAAAAATTCTTAGAAAATTAAATTTTTAAGAAATACCTTTTGCAAATAATGAAATGTAAGGTACTTAGAACTAAATCTTTTTCTAAGTTTTATTTTGTTTTGAGGGGTGGTTGTTTGCTTTTGTGGTACTATAGATCAAACTTAGTCTTCCCAGGCAAATGATATAACACTGAGTTACAACCCCAACCTCTTAGAAATGAATTTTATCAGAGAGACCATTCGGCCTTTGGATTTTTGGGATTGACTGATCTCACTTAGCATAACAGTCTCCAACATCATCCATTTACCTACAAATGCCATAATTTTATTCTTCTTTATGGCTGAGTAATATTCCATTGTGTATATATACCACAGTTTCTTTATCCATTCATCTACTGAAGGGCATCTAGGTTGATTCCATAATCTAGCTATTGTGAATTGAGCAGCTATGAACATTGATGTGGCTGCATCACTGTAGTAATCTGATTTTAAGTCCTTTGGGTATAGGCCAAGGAGTGGGATAGCGGGGTCAAATGGTGGATCCATTCCAAGTTTTCTAAGGAATCTCCACACTGCTTTCCATTTTGGCTGCACCAACTTGCACTCCCACCAGCAATGTATGAGTGTACCCTTTTCCCCACATCCTCGCCAACACCTGTTGTTGCCTGTGTTCTTAATAAAAGACATTCTAATTGGGGTAAGATGAAATCTTAAGGTGGTTTTGATTTGCA
>JAJEJO010004770.1:30951-70676 GCA_020662805.1 Glaucomys volans
GGGGGGGGGAAGGGTGGCAAGAATGGAGGAAGGATAGATAGCATAGAGGGAAGGGAGGGGTGGGGGCAGGGTGGGGGATAAAAATAATAACAGAATGTGTGACAGATACCATTGCCCTGTGTACATGTATGAACGCACAGATGGTGTGACTCTACTTTGTGTCCAACCAGTGAAACAATAGCTGTACTCCATTTGTGTTCAATGAATCAATAAGTAAATAAAAAAAAACTTAAAAAAAATGATTATCATGTCTTCCCTTCCCCTCAAAAAACAATAACCAAACAAACAAAAGAATTGGAAGACGCAAGCACAAAGCCCTGGATTCAATCCCCATCACTGCAAAAAAAAAAAAAAAAAAAAAAAGGAAGACCCTGGAAATGTCTACCAATAATCAGCAAAATTCATTACTGTGTGTTTCAATAAAACTTTATTTACAAAAAAAAGAAATTTAACAAAAAGATGTTTAGAATATTTATTGGAAATATTTAAAACTTCATTACAAAATAACTTAAGATATAATTAAATGGAACATGTTAATGAATCGAACATTGAGTATCATTAGGTTTCAGTTCTCCCCAAACTGATCTATCAGTGCAATTCCAGTTAAAAGAATATCAGAGTTTTTAATGAAACTTGACAAATTGATTCTTTGTTGTGTGCATACATATATGTATATATCAATAATGGATATGAAATGTTATATATAAGGTTGTATACACATATAAACTTGAATACTCTCACACATAAATGAGGTTAAGATATATAATAAAGCTAAGATTTTGCCTTGGCAGCTATTAAGATGGTTTATGAAACTATTCTAAGTAAGATAGTATCATAATGACAAATTATCTAGTCTAGAACATATTAGAGAGCCCAGAAACAGAAAACTACATGAAAATTTAATATTGGCCTGGCTGACATGACAAAACAGTGGGGAAAGAATAAATCTAAATCGTTAAGTAATACTCAGACTGTCAGTATTCTATATGGGGAAAAATGAAATTAGACCCCTACCCCACACCATTCATAATAATATGGATAAGATAAATTAAAGACCCAAATACAAAAGGTAATACTTAAAACTTTTAGAATAAATTATATATTAAAAGATTTTTATGACTGAGGTGGGGAAGAGGCAAAAGGATTTCCTAAATGAGAAACAAAGTTTGTTAACCATTGCATAAAAGATTGATAAGCTTGTGCCGGGCATGGTGGCGCACGCCTGTAATCCAAGCGACTTGGGAGGCTGAGTCAGGAGGATTGAGAGTTCAAAGCCAGCCTCAGCAACTTAGCGAGGCCCTAAGCAACTCAGTGAGACCCTGTCTCTAAATAAAATACAAAATAGGGCTGGGGATGTGGCTCAGTGGCCGAGTGTCCCTGAGTTCAATCCCTGGTTCCAAAAAAAAAAAACAAAAAAAAAAAAAAAAGATTGATAAGCATCCCTATAATAAAATTAAACATTTCTGTTCATCAAAAGTAATTATGAAGAAACTTACCAGAAAAATAACTGCATTTAAAACTTATATGAGCAATAAAGGGTTGATATGGGGAACAAATATTATGAGGCATATTCACAAAGTAGAATACCATACAGTAATGAAAATGAAACATAGTTACCTTTAACAATATGAATGAATCTTTTCACTATAGAGAATAAAAATCAGGTAAACAAAGGAATAGAAAAAATGATGCTTCTTTATAAAGCTCAAATAAAACTAAAAAATAAAATGTTATTTAAATACTAGCTATTTTTAAAATAAAACAAATGAGCTAGGCATGGTGACATATACCTTCAAATCCACCTACTCAAGAAGCTATGGCAGGGGGATTGCAAATTCAAGATAGCCTGGGCAATTGACTAAGATGCTATCTCAAAATAAAATAAAAAGGGCTGGAGATGTAGTTCAGTAATAGAGTACCCCTGGTTCAATTCCCTATACTGCAAATAATAATAATAATAATAATAATAATAATAATAATAATAGTAAGGAGGAGGAGGAGGAGGAGGAGGAGGAGGAGGAGGAGGAGGAGGAGGAGGAGGAGAAAAGGAAAGGAAAGGAAAGGAAAGGAAGAAATGATAAAAACAAAATTCAGTGTGGCAAGGTTTCCTCTGAAGGAGATCCAGGAAAAGTATACAGATGTCTCAGTGGTATTAATGATATTCTGCGTCTAAAGTTGAACAAAAGAATTCATGAGTGATCATTTTGTTATACTTTATAGCTTACAGATATATTGTGTGTCTTCATTTGCATGTAATAAAAATTTTATAATAGATTTCTAAAGACTGGCTAAGTAGTAAATATGACAAAACTGAAAAGGTCACTGTGATCAATACACTTTGGCATCCAGGGGGCATCTGTCCAGGTTGACAATAGTCTGCACTTGATGGGTATATAAGTCTTTCAGCCAGTTACAAATCAACCTAATGATGCTGTCAACTAGCCTGCATTTCTCAGCCATGTACACAAGGATATCAGGTTCCCTTTCTAAGTGCTCACAAACCATCTGTTTAATATTTCCTCCTAGAGTTTGTCAGGGATCAATGTCAAGCTGCTTTGGAAAGGTATTTTATCCATATGTGTTCTCAGGAAACACCAAATGTTAACAACCCAAACAAAGAAGATAAAGATTCATTGCATCTTAAAGGATTCCAGAAAGAATTGGGGGTTGGTGGAAGTACCTTCTGTGCTTCAGTGCTGTTGTCAGACTCTGGATATTTTTCCCTTTCCAGTGTCTTAGAAAATATACCAGAAAACATAGTTGTACATTGAGTTTGTCTTTAATAATTGTTTTAAAGTCATTTCCCTGTGGCATTAAGCCTAAATTAAAACCACTATTGTATCTACTACATTGTGTATCCAGTATTGTGTATCCACTCAACATGCAGTTTTGATAGCTGTACATATCCATAAATCATCAACACAATTAAGATTCAAAACATTTTAATCATCCCCAAAAGACTTCTTTTGCCCCTCTATATCCACTGTTTATCCCCAGTATAGACCACTGATCTACTTCCCATCTGTAGATCAGTTTGCATTTTATATGAGTGGAATCATAGATACATCTTTTGTGTCTGCATTTTTTTTTTTTTTTTTTTTTTTTTTTGCGGTGCTGGGGATCGAACCCATGGCCTTGTGCTTGCAAGGCAAGCACTCTACCAACTGAGCTATATCCCCGGCCCCCTGTTGTGTCTGCATTTTTAAATTCACATTTTGAGGTTCATCCATGTTGTTTATATCAGCATGAGTTTCTTTTCATTGTTGAGTAGTAGAATATTACATGAATATGTCACATTTTGTTTAACCCATTACCTGTTAATAGACATTTTGGTGGTTTACAATTTTTAACTATTGTTAATAAAGCAGCTATGAGTATCCATACATAAATCTTTATGCAGACCTGTTTTAATTTCTCTTGGATCTTACCTTATGGTTCATTTTTTCCTGTTCATTTACTTTCAACCCATTTTGTTTTTATACTTAAAGTATATCTCTTGAAAACAGCATGTAATTGGAACTTGCTTTTTATCCATTCTGATAACCTCTGAGTTTTATTTGTAATGTAAAGTCCACTAACATGTACCTTAAGTTTGGTTGGATTTAGGCCTACTATTTTACTTTTTGTTCTATTTTGTTATTGTTCATCTTTTTCCCCCTGCTTTCCTGCTTTTTTGGGGGGTTATTTGAATATTTTTAGAATTCCATTTTCACTTCTCTACTATCATTGTTATTATTTTTAGTGACTTCTTTAGAGATTACATTATATATTCTTTTCACAGTCTACTTAAAGTTAATACAGTATCACTTATATAAAATGTAGAAACTTCTTAGGGATTAAACAATTTTTAGCTTTTACAGTCTACTTAGAATTAATGTATGATTTCATGCAAAATATAGAAACTTTAAATTATGTAGGTCTGTTTGCCAGCTCCCATATACATACACTGTCTTTTATGCCATAGTCTTCATATGTATTATATCTATATTATAGACTCCACAAGACAGTTTTTAAGTTTTGCTTTATACAAACATATGTATTTTAAAGAAATTCAGAAAGAAGTAGTCTCTTATATTTACCCACATATTTGCCATTTCCAGTACTCCTCATTCATTCCTAAAGATTCAGGTTTCCCTTGGCTATGACTTCCTTCAGCTTAAATAGCCTAGCTATTATAGTATGGGCTTTAGTGGCAACAGATTGTCTTAATTATTTATCCGAAAGTGTCTATTTCACCTTCATTCTTGAAAGATATTTTTCTTGTTCTATTTCACCTTCATTCTTTTTTTATTTTTTTAAATGTTGATGGACCTTTATTTTATTCATTTATTTATAGGCGGTGTTAAAAATTGAACCCAGTGCCTCACACATGCTAGGCAAGTGCTCTACCTCTGAGCCCAATCCCAGCCCCTCACTTCATTCTTGAAAGATATTTTTCTTGTATATGGATTGACAAGGTGTTTATTTCTTTTTTCAGTACCTTTAAAATGTTACACTATCTTCTTGTCTCCCATGGTCTCCTTAAATCATTTTTCTCTGTATGTAAAGATCACTTTTCTGGCTGCTTTCAAGAAGTTTCTCTTTATATTTGCTTTTCAGTGGTTTGACAACAATGTGACTAAGCATGAACTTCTTCTAATTTGACCTATTTGGAATTCATTGAAGCTCTGGAATCTTTAACTTATATCCTTAACCCAGGTTTGGAAATTTTCTATTATTTCTTCAAATATGTTTTCTGCCTCATCCTTTCTCTTCTATCCTTCTGGGAGTCAGTTACCACATGTTAAAATAGTTCCACAAAGCTCAAGGCTCTGTGACTATTATTTGTTTGCTTTGTCCAAACTCTTTTCTCTCTTCTTTGAATGGATCTCTATTGATCTGTCTAAGTCACTGACTCATCTTTTTCTGCTTTGAGGCCTTTGTGGTGATTTGGTGGTATTATTGTTGTTGTTGTTTAAATATTGTATTTTTTAGTTCTTAGATTTCTATTTGACTTTTTTATACTTTCTATTTATTGGTATTTCTCATCTCTTCATTCTTTCTTTTTCTTCCCACATTTTTATTGGCGTTTTATGTTTTATGAACATATTTTTCATTCCTTGTTGAGCATAATTCTAATTATGTTAGTTTAAAGTCTTTATCTGCTGAATCCAACATCTTTATCATATTGGGATTTGCATTTGTTGATTCGTGTTTTCCTTTGAGACTAGGTCATAGTTTTCTATCAATAACATGTGGATTGTATTTTGTGAATTTATGTTTTACAGACTTTGGATTCTATTATGTTGCCCTGAAAAATGTTCATTTCATTTTCAGACAATTAACTTCACTAGACTCAAACTTCAACCTGTTGTGCCTGCAGTGATTGGTCTCATTTTTCAAGCCTGAACCATAAGCTGCTTTCAGTTTGCCCCTACAATTGTAATAGCTAGGTGCCTGGACTGAGTTTAAACACATAATTTAGGGCTTTAGGGCTCTGGTACTCTCCTTTCATGGATTTCTTCCTTATTTTCTGAAGGCCCTCCTAACCCTGTATTCTTTCCCTGGCAAAGCCAGTGAAAGAGGCTTTTCTATCAAAGTCTCACCCTCTCATACTGCTGTGACTGCAGACACCCTCAAGGCAAAAAAAAAAAAAAAGAAAAGAAAAGAAAAGAAAAGAAAAGAAAAAAATGGGGACCTCATTCCTCACTGGTCACTTATTCCAAGTTTCAACTCCTCTCCAAAATCTATCCACCTTTGTTCTGTCTCAGAGTTCTTATGTAGTTGGTTTTTAAAATGTTGCCCAGAGTGGGGCTGGGGATATGGCTTAGTTGGTACAGTGCTTGCCTCTAAAGCATAAGGCCTCAGGTTCAATCACCAGCAACACACACACACAAAAAAAAAGTGTTGCCCAGAATTCATAGTCATAATTTCAGAAAGATCAATTTGTTATGCACTGGAACCTAACCAGACTAGAAATGTCTTATTCATCATTGATCAGTTTTTCTTTCTTTTTACCTCCTTTTCTACCTTCTATTCAGTTCCGTAAATTCAAGTTCTCCTTCATTTATTTCTCTGTCTTTAGGAGACAATGACTTAAAATTTCTTCTGATTAAATCCCAACTCCTTTATCCCCTTATCCCCCAACATGCATAGACACATTTGTTTTACTAGGCAAATGACTTGTGTTGCTGCCACTCAACCTGGGGACAATCTGGCCATTTCTCTGTCTGAAATTAGCCCCATCATGTACCTAGCATTAGATCACTAGTTAGTGCAGTGCAAGAATTAATTGGGGCTAAGCTATTTACATATTCAGTGTCCAGAAAGAGATTCAAGTATAGATATAAATTTAATATAAGATGAAGGTGATATATCAAGACTCTAGGGAAAAGATGGACTTGTTCAAAAAATGTTGCTGGTCAGTCATTTAGAAAAGATCCCAAATGAAACAGACTTAAATGTAAAGAATGACATTTTAAAATACTGAAAGAAAACATTAGTGAATTTTTAGCATAAGAAAAATTTTCTAACTATGATTCAAAATCTAGGCACAAAAAAAGAAAAGATTTATTTAACTATATCAAAACTGAACTAAATAAAAATAAAAAATCTTTGACATGACAAAAACACAATGAACAATGTGATACTGGAAATCTTGGAGCAAGTGTTTGTGAT
This sequence comes from Glaucomys volans, assembly GCA_020662805.1. Lineage (NCBI taxonomy): Eukaryota > Metazoa > Chordata > Mammalia > Rodentia > Sciuridae > Glaucomys > Glaucomys volans. The sequence goes on from JAJEJO010004770.1 coordinate 37,609, forward strand.
TTATATTAAGGAGAGGTAGGGAAAGACTAATACCTCTAACATACAAAAAACACTTTAAAATTGAGAGAAAAAGAGGCAAAAACCAAAATGAACAGAAGTATGAACAGATAATTCAAAAAAGGATTTTTAAAGGATCCTTAAACAGATGAAAATATGCCCAGCTTTGCTAATAATTAAAGAAATGAAAATTAAGACTATACCAAAATATCATTTCCCAACTATCGGATTGGCAGGGGTAAAAAGTATCGCAATATATTCTGTTGGTGAAGCTATACTTCCATGTGTTGCTGGTAAAATGCATGGTGGTATGACCCTTTTGGAGGAGAATTTGGTGCTATCTAACAAAATTACAGATATGTTTGCTTCTGAGTCATCAGACCCTCTTTTAGGAGTACCTTGAAGATACAACTCCATCAATATAAAAATTAATACACATATACAAGGTCACAAATTTATTATACAGTCTGCCAGTTTTTTTTTTTAAGGATGTGTTTTAGGACTCGTTAGTTGCAGTGTCTTTTTTAGCTTTTCTTTACTCTACCTAGCTTTCCCTCTTTTTTTTTCAGTGGTTCCTCTTCTGTATTCACCTCAACATAGTTCTTTCTCTCAGCTCTTTAGGCTTAAGGAGGCAAAACTCATTGGTATGATCCTCTGGGTCAGCCAAAAGATTTAATGCCTTCTAGCCCCACTTCCTTTTTCATTTAATCTTCTGGATAATCCATCCCTGCTCTCCTCTCCCATCACAGTCCCAATGGAAATCACCTTCCCAATCACCTTTTCAATTTCTTCTTGCAATATACATTAAACACTTTGGGTTACAGGAAATAGATATTAATGTCTGCAAGAAAAAAGACTTTTAAAATACCTTCTAAGTCTAATGCTTCCCAAGTCAAATAATACTTTAGAATTTGTTATATCTCAATCACTAATGATCAACCTGTTTTGCATATTAACTATTTTTTCAATAAAATAAAAATAGAGGATTGAGTCCTATAGGTTAAAAAATATTTTCTTACAATTTGAATCACATACCTTATTGAAAAAGAAAATTTTCAGAAAAAAAGAAAGAAAAGAAAATGGCATGCCTTTTAGTGTCTAAAATGTTCACATGTGTGTAGGCAGCTGTGAGGCAGTTTTATAGTCTTTCCTCGGTTATAATTGTATGGTGCTTTAAGGTCTACTAAGTGCTTTCAGGTGTCAAGTGTCATCATTTTATATTGAAACAAACCCTTAGGCTAGGTATCATTATCATTCCCACTTTATAGATGGAGAAATTGATCTTAGAGAAATGAAGCGACTGGTCTGAAGTCACAGAGAAAGTAAGCAGCAGGCTGACTACAATTAGTTTCTTCTGTTCAGTGCAGCATTTATTGAGCTCCTGTTGTATGCCAGACAACAATATTGCTGGGGGGACAGAAGCGGATAAGGTGCTATATCTTGTGTCCAAGGGTGCACGCACACACACACTGTTCCCAAACCATGTTCTTCTTTCCCACACCTGCAGGATCTCCTGTTTGGACTAGCCAAGGAAGAATGAGTCATGGAACCCAAAGCAGGATTGGTTGTCAGGGAATACTTGCAGGGCCCTAGAAGTGTGGGGATATGGTACAGCTTCTCCCATGGGGCAGTCAGCATTTGTGTCTCCTTAGAATACACAGATGAAGAAAAAGAGATTCAAAAATGGTTACTCTCCTAGCAAAATAATTTCCCTGAAAACTTTTCTTTCCTATTTCATTGCTTACAAAAGGCTGAAATAGTAAATTTGAAATTAGATTGAGACCTATGTCAGAGCTGCCATGGTCTAAATGTGTCTTCTCATTATGTTAAACCCTAATCACCAATGTGATGGGTTTAGGAGATAATTAAGTCATGAGAGAGAGTGAAGCCCCCGTGAATGGGATTGGCACCCTTATAAAGGATGCCCAAGGAAACTTGTTTTCTTCTTCCCATGGTGGAGGGGAGGAATATGCCCATCTAGCAACCAAGAAATGAACCCCTCACCAGACACTGAATCAACTAGTACCTTGATCTTGGATCTCCCAGCTTCCAAAACTAAGAAAAAAAATTCCATTGTTTATAAGACATACATCCTATGGTGTTTTGTTACAGCAGCCCAGATGGACAGAGATAGGGCCCACAGTGCCCGAATTGGGCAGTAACAATATAAACCATCCATTGTGAACTATTAGTGTTTCATTCTTTGATTGCCCATGAAATACATGTATTATTTTTTTCTTTTTTTCTTTTTTTTTTCTTTTTTGTTTTTCTTTTTCTTTTTTTTTTTTTTAAGTTCACCTTAGGCTGAACTAGCTTGATAAGGGGCATTTGGGTGAATAAACTCTATCATTTGAACTCCTGGGTAGCTAACCAGGCTGGGGAAGGGGCATGCCCACTAGGCAGAGGGGACTCTGCTTGAGCTCTGCATGGAACTCCCAGACTTCTCTCCCCTCTCCCTGCTCTCCTCCACCACCATACCACAGGGAAGCATAGAGGGAGGGCTGGGAAGAGATGTATGGGCATCCCAGATAAGCTGATAATGTGGCACACCCTCAACCAAATACTTTTAAAATGCTAATTCAACAATTGTTAAGGAGTGAAGAGCTACAAAGAAAAAGAGAAAAAGAACACTGGATCAGTTATGTCCCAATCTTAGATACTTCCTAAGCAAAACCAAGCTTTGCAATAAGGGGACTCACCCTTCATCAAAGCAAGTGTACCAACCTGTTACTACACAAGCAAGCTCCTTTGGCGGTCCGTCCTCTACCAGAGCATAACAGCCAATTTTCACTTTCTCTCTTGCTGTGCTTTAGCCTTCTGGCTATTCCTCCAACACACCAAGTTCATTCCCAAGACACTTGAATTTCCTCCCCTCCCCACAACTCCAACCCCATAAGGAGCAATCTTCCCACAAATATTTACATGATTCACTCCACTTCATTCAAGTCTGTGTTCAACTGACACCTTTTTAAAGAGTATTCCTCCGGCCAGCTAAGCTAAACACACACACACCTTTCCTGCTTTATTTTTCTTCATGGTATCTAATGTTATTTGCAGTTGTATTGCTTTGTTTATTGTCTTCTCTATGTGAGCATAAGCCATAAAAGCAGGTAAATTATCTCTTTTCTTGATGGCACCAATCAGTTTCTGGCTTATAGAGGCACCACTTCAAGCATTGCAGGAATGACAAATTAAACAAATGAAAGAATTAATGAATAAGTGAATGAATGACTGACAATATTCTTCCTGCGAAGAATTCAATTATCAGCAGTATAAATTTTCTGTATTCATTATAGTTACAGTGATATAACCCTTTTGTAGATTGGAGTCCCAGGAAGGTCACCACTTGGTTCATTCCTGAGCTCACTTCTTTGTACCGAGTCCATGAGATCATAGCCACCACTGCCCCTGCTACCTCCTTTCATGGGCTTCTTCTTTTTCCAAGGGTCCAAGCACCCTCCACAAATGAGGCAACTGTGCTCAGAAAGACAAACTGGACTGACTCAGTATTGTGAACTGTTGGAGATTATCCTCATGTTATGTTGATTTAAGGACCATGGTTGAATGGCTATACATAGCCATTCCTGAGTAAGCTTCATCTGCTATGATGTCTTATCCTAGTTAATATCCTGTAGCTACTTCTATATTCAGAGAATAGACAATGCCGATTGTAAACTGACGCAGGCAGGCTGAGATCCAATGACTCCATAGTCTCTGTAGTGGTCCTTAGGGGGTCACAGAGCTCTTTTGAGAATTTGATAAAAGCTAAGATCTGTTTCCTTCCCCCGTCCATACAAAATACTTGATAAAATTGCATACAATTTTGGAGGGATCCCAAAACCCATAAAGCCCATCCATGATACCCAAGGACAGGCCACATGAGGGTCATTTCTAAAGGAATGGGTCTATATTCTAGGTTAGGACTTTTATGGGACTGGGAGAATGCACAGGAGTTCTGTTTTCTACGTCTCTATTTGAGATTTCATGTCAAGAAGCAAATATGGTCATTGTATACACACACAGAGAATCCTGTTTTAAACACATTCCAATTATGTAACCCAGTTTTGGGAGTTCCTTCTGAGAGTGTCTGCTTTAGGTATTACCTGACTTTCAATCATTTTGACTTTCTAAATTTTTCCCATTATTGTGATCCTTTCTCAAGAGCTTTAAAAGCGCTCTATGAAGGATGTCACTGCAGTGGCCACAGGGAGGCAGGGTAAGTCCAAAAACAGAATGTAAATGTGGACTACATCTGCAGCAGCAGTGAACCAGGAAGGACTTCTTCATTTGGCACAGCCACCCAGACATGGCCACAGCTTCACTCTAGTAAAACTCTGCTATTTCTTGCCATGAGGGGTACTCATTTCATCAGGCACACTGTGCCTACTCTTCAGCCAATGTAGGAGATGTCTCCTCTCTAACCCACAAGTTTAACACATGTAGTTGTATATGTGATGAATACTGTTAACAGGGTTTGATGTTGGGTTTTGTTCATTTGTTTTGTACTGGGGATTGAACCCAGGGCCTTCCATTCTAGGCAAGCGCTCTAACACTGAGCTACATCCCCAACCTTGGGGTTGGTGTTCTTATGTTTTGGTAATTGTGGGGGAATGAGCAGAGGCCAAAGGAAGTGGTGGGGAGCAGGTGCAAGGTGATATTAAAAAGAGGAAAAATATGTTCTTATTCTATAAGAGCTAGCTAATCATTTTGTTGATGAGAGAAAAGGAAGAAAATTATATTTGTTGGACCTATTACATGCCATTCTTAGATGTCATCTCATATTTTAATGCCTCATGATAACTAGGAAATAGGTTGTACTATCCCCACTCTGCCCCAAACTACATTGCTAACAACTTTCAAAGTACGATTAAACCTGGTCTTTCCACTAAATCCCATTGCCTTTCATAAACTCAGGAAAAGAGAAAATAAGTCCTTAAGAAATAATTAACAAGTGTCATTAATATTGCCCAAATGAAACCCACAGATACCTAGGGGTGCTAATTAAAGGCAAAATTAGTCTTATAGGAGGATGTTTTTAAGCATAACTTCTGGACAAAGTCAGCACTGAGTTCAATGCTGGAGGAGGTGCAGGCCACGGATTGACAGAGTTATAAAAGCACTAAGGAAGGAAGGAAGTCATGTGACAAGGAGACTAACTTAGCTAAAGCAGAAGAGTTACAGGAAAAAGTAATAAGAGCAGTTGTTTGACTCAACAGATGCTTGCTATGCTTTAACTCTGTGTAAGGTACTCAGCTGGGAAAGAGGGAAAATGAATAAAAAGAAATAATTCCTATGCTTAAAGAGTTTAAATGAGGGAGATCAAATGTGTTCTGAAATAACAACAGTACCAAGGTAAAGTGTAATGTTAATTATGTATACTGTGAATGTAAACCAAAAGCTGTGGGAATATGTCCATGGAGGTAGATCAAGACAGACACCATGAAGGAGGTGGCATTTGATCTTTGTTTGTTTTTTTGTGGTGCTGGGGATTGAACCCAGGGCTTTGTGCATGGTAGGCAAGCACTCCACCAACTGAGCTATATCCCCAGCCAGCATTTGATCTTAATCTTGAAGTGTGATGGGAAACTAGGATCTAAATAGGTAGCAATGAGGAAAAATAACCTAGACCATCACAAATGAAGGGAAGGGTAATTGAGGAATAATGAGCTGTACCAAGTGGTCCAGGATGAGTAAGTGACAGCAATAAGGCATATGTCTCTGTAGCAAAAGTGGGCTCTAAGAAAGCATGTTTCAGAAAAACTAAACCCGGAGTCATACCTAAAGTATTGGAGAGGAAGAAAGAGAGTTTGCTAGGACAACTCAGAGGCTATGCCATAACCTAGGCACAAGAAAAATGGAGCCTGGACCAGTGACAAAGAAAATGGAAAAGAAATTCTCCCTCTAAAGTGTCCTGGTTTACACATTAGTCTTTAGTGTGATGTGGTATGGATAATGTGAGCCTACCCTGGAAAGACACACTCCCTTCTGAGACTGCAAAACCTGAAGCCCCACACCTGCATGGAGATTATATAAGATTTTTTTCAAAGGGAGAAACTCTGCTCTTTGGCTCTTCCAAGAATGTGTAAGTTAAGAAGTTAGAAAGAACATCAGGAATGTTGATGGGTGTCAACAGGAAGACTAGTTGCCTGGCTCATCTGAGAAGTGTGACCCCGCATTTCCCTTCATTCAGGTGCCTTATTCTGAATGGGTTCTTTATAAAGTTGATTTTGTCAGCATCCTCTCAGAGATGTACTCACCTTCCCAAGCTCAAGACTAAGGGTAAGCCAGAATATTTTGGAGAAAGAACCATGACCTCCATAATCACCAAGAAGAGCAGAAGTGACACACAATATCTGCCATTGGAACACATCCCTGAACCTGCAGACCTTCTCTGAACCACACTTAATAGAGCCCTGCTGCTCCCCTTCTCTGTGCTCATTTCTGACCAGTTCTCTCCCCTTCCAGTGGACACATTTGTCCTCTAGATATGCTAATACCATCAATAAGGCTACAGCCAAGACTTGCTCTGGTCAATAAGACATCCTCACTTCCTAAGAGGACTGGTTTCTTTGACCTTACCATTCTATGTTGATTTTTTAGTTTAACTATCTGATGAAACCCCTATTTTTCTTATAGATTTTTCTTATGAATTTTCTTACAGATTTTTCTATTGTTCATATAGATTCTTAATAACCTGCAACTGTGCTTTGCCCCCTTATATTGCCCATGGCAGGAGTTTCTAATCTTCTACCCTTTATACTGATTTTCTCTTCTCCAAAATGCTGTCATTTGAACTGTAAGTAATTTTATCCTCCCTACTTCCAGAGCTCCATTTCTTTAATTCTGTAACTGTTCCTTGTGCTTTAGTAACTATTTTGCCTCACTGAAGAGAGGCTACAGTCATTTCCATCCTTGTTGCCCAAGTCAAAGTCCAACCAAAACCTTGGAAAATTTAAATTACTTCTTGTTTTGCCTGCGACAAAATAATATTCACATTATTTTTTTAAAAAGGATGCTTCTCTTTATTTACAAGGAATGTTTGGCAATGTCTTTATATTTATCATTATACTACCCTAAAACAATGAGACAGATGAGACTTTGGAGAGAAATGGTCAAGAATAATATTGCTTTATAAATTCCTAAGGGCAAAGAGTGTCATTTGTATCTGATGAAATGAATAAAATAACTAGTTAACTAATGAATCCCCATAATTTTCCATGAAAGAAGGTAGTTTTAATCCTTCTGTTCATAGAAAAATGCATTTGATACCCCCGTTGAGCCACAGGATAAAGCATTAAATATGACATGAAGTCATCTAACTCTTCCCACCTCGCCTGTGTTGGAACCAACATGCTGGACTGAAGCCCCTTTGTTCCCTGTAGAGTCTGCCACCACTACCTACTTGACCTCAGGAATGTTGTTCTAGAAATAAATCAGCCTTCTCGCTCGGATTCCTGAGTCTTACACAGAAGTTAATTCATTAGAGCAACTGGTTTTTCTTAGACCCTTTGTAAAAGTATTTCAGATACTCCCTCATGATGAAGTCAAGGGAGTTGGGATCCTCTTCTGTTTCTTTCCAGCTCTTGCCTCATTTCCTCTGTCTATGCTTCCTCCACCACCTTATGTTTGGCTTTCACTAACATCTTTTCCTGCAAACCCAGACACCAGTGCCAGAGATAGTGCTGCCTGAAGCCAGAAGCACACCAGCAAAGCTTGGTTACCCCACCTACCCAGCATTACTCATTCAAATTTGGAATTAAATCACATTCCACCAGGCCAATCCCAACTCTTTGCTGCAGCCCAATGGTTCATCTTTTTCTCTTTTTTTTTTTTAATTTTTTAAAATTTTTTCTTATAACAGAAGTAATAATTACATTTTCACAAAAAATAATAGCATAAAGCCAAAATCCCCCTTGTTAACTATTTAACTTGCATTTCTGTATAATTTTTTACCTTTTTATAGTCTAGAATATTTTAGACACAGTAAATTCACAACTTCAATAAAATTCAACCAATGTAGAGTGTGAATAGTAAAAAGGAAACATATCTCAGTGCCCTGCCCACTTTCCCTCCCTGTCTGCTGTTAACAGTTTGATGATAGCCTTCCAGATCTTTGTAAAGTACACTACATTTGTATGTACTTAGGCAGATGGTTTTATGTTCATACAAATTGAATCATATTATACCTGTTGTCCAACTTTATTTACTCACTTCATTTATTCACTAGCTTTCCATGTCAGTACATTTAGCTTTACTTTGTTAACAGCTGCATAATACTCCACAGTTTGAGTGTACCCTAATTTACTTAAGCATTCTCTTATTGATGGACACTGGAATTACCTCCTGTTTGGTTTTTGATTATTTGTTATGACCAGCAAGGATACCCTGAACATCTTTGCATATGTCTCTTTGTGTACTAAGAATTCTTTAGACTAGATATCTAGAGATGCAGTGAATGGGTCAAAAGATAGGTACATTTGAATTTTATATTTTTTAAAATTTATAATTAAAAAATTAACACTTTAACCACTATTTCACTGTCTTCTGCAGAGAGTTCGATCCTGGGAACTGACATTGACCTTCACACTATAGACAACGATGTTATCAGCATGGAATTCTTCTTCAAAGCCTGGCTGCATAACAGTGGAACAGACCAAGAACACATCCATCTCCTTCTTCCTTCACAGTGTTTCAGCAGCATTTCCAGTGCCAGGAATAATACAAGTACACAACCCCCCAAAGATATATCTATAAATAGCCTTATCTAGGATTAGGACTGCAGTTCAGTGAGTCATCAGAACACAGAGTAGTTGAGGCTTAGAGATTGGATAAGTCTGTCCAATTTTAGCACAAGAGTAAGAAGAGAAGTTCTAAAAAGTAACACAGTTAAAAAGCTAGACCTAATTAAGTCCAGATAGTAAGAGCCAATTAGTTTATGGGCAGAATCTTAGATACCTCAATGATAGGTCTTTGGCTACACTACATAAGAACACAATTAATCATATATTTTTCTCAATATTCTCATTTTTAGTGTGGTAGATATTACTGGCACTGTAATTTGAATCATTCTGGTACCTCAATATCAATAGGACCTGTGGCAAAAGGGAAAGAACCAGTATTAAATAGAAATCTTTTCTCTAGGCAGGTACAAAATTGAGAAAACTAAAGCAACTCCAAAGGCAAGCCCTAAGGAGGACAACTAGTGTTCACAGACCATGTTCCCCAGGCAGTTTGGGCAATAATTGAAACCAAGAGATCAATCCAGTGTTCCAGACATGCCAATAATGTCCTGGATATTGTTTTGACTGATCTTGGTACTTAACTAGATAGCAAATGAGGCCATTTCTATTCTCCCAACCCCTTTGAAGTTTGGCTTGGGGGCTAGGATGGCAGGGTCTGCCCATGGGCCAATCAATACAGTCACTCTGAGCTTGGGAAAGCCAATTGCTTAGGGCCCAGGTTCTAAGGGAAATGATCAAGTGGGTGGGAGTCTACTCATTTTTCTCATTGAATAGAACTTTGGTAGTGGCTACAGACATCACTGAGGGTTGAAGTTCGAGTTGGATGTGATGCTTCTTGAAGCCCTTCTCATGGGTTCTCACATGATACACTGGGGTTTCTATCTCCTCTGAGGGCTCTTTCTTGACCATTATCAGTGTATTGAGTTTTATGTTTGTTCTCTTTTCTTCATCTGTAATAGAACTCTAATATGACCATTGTTGCTTCAGGACAGGGAAGAGCCTTTGGGAGGTCTAATTAAATAAGGCTATGATTTCCTAAGACCCTTCTTGCTAGGGATAGCCATCAGAGCTCTGCTTCCCTCCAGGTAACTCGTGATTTTATGCAGAAGCTAATTTATAATGAACATTATTGGGTCTTCTTCCTGTGCCAAGCAGTATGGTAACTCCTTTCCTTGAATATCCGTTTCATATTTATATGACCCAATGAGGCAAGTACTATTACCATATGTCATTGAATCTAAGATGCTGTTGATTATAAGGTACATAACTATTTTATGCACCACTGAGAAAGAAAACATGCCAATTAAATATCACACCGTGCTTTCTTGTAACTTAGAAGTATTATTTTATCCTTATTGAGAGAGTTCTTTAGGTTAGAGTAGTAAGTACTAAGCGTGTCTCCTGGCCAATGGCAATTGGAAGACAGATAAAAGTATAAGAAGAAAATGTGTCTTCAAATCAATTAAGTATACTATTATCCCTGTTTTACACATGAGAAAACTGAGACAAAGAAGTTAAATACTTTCCCAGAGGAGCACGGAAAAATTAACAGCAGAGCCACAAGTCGAAGCTAGACAATTCCAGGGCCCATTCTTTATCCTTAGGGTCAGAAATCTGTATTTCATACATCTGACCATTCTCCGCCCAGAGAATCAAAATGTACATCTGTCTGCCTCCAGGGCCTGAGCCTTTATCCACTACTAACCTGCCTCATGCTAAACAACTCTGAACAAAGGAACTAGAGATTCACTTTTCTCATTAGGAGGGCTGGGGCCCTATTACAAACAATCTTTCCTCCACTGTTGCATGACATCTGCCCATAATGCTGATAAGAATTTCTGTGACTTCCCCCACACCCTTTTTCCAAGGCTTTCAACACCAGGGTCAGAGTTAGAATGTTTATACCCATCTGTAATCATGTTTCAGAAATCTTCAAATCTTCACAGTCCATGTAGAACTTAGACCCAGACTCCAGTCAGTTGGTATACTGGGGAAATCCTCACTGGAACCCAGATTCACAGGCACAGTTGGAATGAGGTCTGGAGAAATTAGGCCCCCTCTAGGGTGATGTGATCTGACTGAGATTATAAACAACCACAATAAAAATCATACTGTACTCAGCTATTGTTTTTTAAACTAATGCACTGTTTAACATGTGAATTTCTGGACATGTCTTACTACCAAAAAAAAAAAATGAAGCAAACAAAACAAAACCTGAACTCTCCTACTATAAGCTCTTAGGAAGAGTGCTCAGCCTATCTCTAGGTGCTCTGCTTAGAGTTCTCTCTTTGGCAAAACAGGGCATGCAGGCAGTCACAGATTAATGTGTTTTCTTGTTATCTATTGCAGACTTTGCCACCTCTGCACCTCAGCTCATGGTGGTGAAAAGCATGCCTGTGTCTAGATTTAAGCCCTGCTAAACCGTTTTTCCATCTTTGAAAAATTGCTGAGACTACAGTCTGGGTAGTCCTCAGCCCTAACTGCAATAAGAACCACATGAGGGCCGGGCATGGGAGTGCACGCCTGTAATCCCAGTGGCTCAGGAGACTGAGGCAGAAAGATTGTAGGTTCAAAGCCAGCCTCAGCAACTTAGTGAGACCCTGTCTCAAAATAAAATATAAAAAAGGGCTGGTGGTGTGTCTCGGTGGTTAAGCACCCTGGGTTCAACCCCTAGTACCCCATCCCCCCAAAAAAAGAACCACTGAGGAACTTTATAAAAATACATATTTCTGGGCTTCATCCCCAGAGATCCTGATTTAATTGGTCTGGGATAGGGCCCAGGCATCAGTATTTTTCAGAAGTTCTCTTGGTGAAGCTCGGCACAGTGGTGCACACCTGTAATCCCAGCTACTCAGGAGACTGAGGCAGGAAGATCATAAGTTCAAGGGCAGCCTCAGCAACATAGTAAGACCCTGTCTCAAGATAAAATATTTTTTTAAAGTGGGTGGGACCCGGTACAGTAGCATATGCCTACAATCCCAGGGGCTCAGGAGGCTGAAGCAGGAGGATCATGAGTTCAAAGCCAGCCTCAGCAAAAGTGAGGCACTAAGCAACTCAGTGAGACCCTGTCTCTAAAAAAAATACATAATCAGGCTGGGGATGTGGCTCAGTGGTCAAGTGCCTGTGAGTTCCATCCCCAGTACCAAAAAAAAAAAAAGAAAAGAAATGGATGGGAATGTAGTTCAATGGTAAAGTACCCCTAGATTCAATCCCCAGTATTGGAGGTGGGAGAGGGGGTTTCTCTAGGTGATTCCCATTGCAACCATCATTAAGAACTTCAGCTAGATGAACACAGCTGCTCAGTACTAAATACCAGGGGCCAGAAATGGAGAAGTTGAGCACAGGGGAAATGAGGGGAGCTGGAGTCCTAGGAAAAGTCCCTCCTACTGACTTCCTGGGCTCTAGGAGATTCAGGGCCAAGAGACATCTCAACTAGAATTAATATCTGTGTCTCATTCTCTGGGTTCAGGATCCAACAAACACAAGCTATTAGGTGTTTGTTTGAAGGCATGAGAGAAAATGGATTCCATGTATAAGTTAACTACCAGCTGAACCTGACATCTATATTGCCACTGTTTTTTCGATATTATTTCTACTTTTGTTTTTACCTCATTTTGCAGTTAGTCCAGTCATTTCACAATTCATTCCCATCAACTACAAGTCTTCTCACAAGTACTCAACATTGTATGTTTGTAAGTTTGCTGTCAATATTCAAACCAGGTATGTTTTATTGAAAAACTTTTTAATATCAGGATTCAAACTTAGTGAAATGGAACACTGACCTTGTAACATGAGGATGTAACTGCTGGAACAGAAGCTAAATACAGAATAGTGTAATCCCTAAATGAATAGCTCATGCCCAGTCTCAGCCCTCCTCAGAACTGTTGTCTGAGGCTGGTTGGAGTGATCTCCAAGGCCCAAAATGTTCTATAATCAGGTTTCTTTGAAAAATTAAAATAAGATATTTCAGGAACTTATTCCTTCCATACCCCTGAATGTCCCTAGAAGAGCCCACAGAGAAACAGTAGCAGTCATCTGACTGCCCGACTTCTGCTTTCCTGCTCTTCCTTCTTCTGGCCTGCAGTCTTGCCAAATCTTAGCCACAGGGAAGCAGCAAAGGCAAAATTTCCTTCTGTGATTGCCAAAGGGCCCCTGCATGTTTTGGCATGAGCTGCCTGCTCCACAGAGGACACATGTTTCTCTCAGTCTGGATTACAAGCCAGATCTCATGCTGTGAGACAATTGCTCAGCCAGCCTATAAGTAAAACAAGTAAAAATCATGTCAGATTCAGAAAATGTATTAACTATTATGTAAAGCAATAGAAATACTGTTTCTATTTCACACCTGCTTTACCTTCCCAAACTAATCGTGAATTCCTCTTCACACTCTCCTGCCTCCTCCATCCCTCTTTTGCCTGGTAGAAGTGAAACAGGTAACAGATATCTCTTAATGACATAGCCCTAGGTAACTTGTGACCCACAGTCTCTCTTCCAATGCCACTTTTACTGTAGTGTGCCTGAAATGTGATCTGCAAGAGAGACTTCTCAGCCCATCCCTGATCCCTGGTACAGCTGACGGTGCCTCAAGAATGGATGACCCCAAAGGAGAGCTCAGCACACTCTACCAGATGGCTTCCCATTCCTCAGCCTCTTGTTACAAGCTCCAAGTAGTCAAGTATGGCCCAAGGAATCTCTCCAGTCCATGAAAATGCTATTCTTACTGGTTCCATGGCTAGGAAGTCCAGAGATTTAGACTCCATTTCCAAGTGTTGAGCAGGCACGAGTCAGTTCCAAGGTGGCAGTTACAAGTTTGGCATGAGAAACCAAGGTCAGGGTACTCAGCACAGGGAGGGAAAAGAGGAGATGGTGGAAGAAGGGCCACTACAGAACACTCGGCGGTCTTTATGAGAACTGGAAATCCAGAAAGTCTTTGAACACAGAGAAAAGCATGACCATTAGAAATGTGTTTAGTTGTCAGTGAATGTTTACTGAATGCCTCCTATATTTAGACGTCAGAATAGAAATTCAATTTTCAAGGAGCAAATGGTACACAGAATCTATCCCTACCCCTCCTATTTCTCTAAATACTAGAAATTCTACTTTCAAGGAAACCAATTCTAAGGTAGAATGAAAAATGATGGCAAAGGCCACTTTTACTGTTTCCTAGTCCCACAGAGCCCATGCACAGTTCCAGAGCTTTGAGAATCTTCTGTATGCCAGATGCCGTGCTAGAAGCCGGCCGTACAAAACTGAATAATTCATAGATCCTAATCTGAAAACTTTCACAGTGGGATCTTAGACTTATGCTGAATTTAAGTATATCTGGGTAGAAGTTCTAGATATCACTGAATAGGCTCTCTCTGCCATCATCTTTTCCCAGAGCTCTAAAATCTAGCGGACTCTGCGAGTCATTGACATATGGACTCCCCTTCATCCTGAGACCCACAAGCTGTTGGCAGCTGGACTGGGATGAGCTGGAGACAAACCAGCAGCATTTTCATGCTTTGTGTCACAGCCTTCTGGTGAGTATTCATGTCCCCAGGTGAGAAAAAGGACAAGTACCAGCCTCAGAAAAATAGCCACACATCCTTCCCTAAGGATGAAGACCTGCTTCAACCCTCAAGAAGACAGGAGGAAAAAGCTGGAAATACTCAGACATTTGGAATAAATATGATTTGCCTTTGCTGACTGGGTGCTATAGAGAATAATTCCTGAATTCAGTTATATAATACTAAACTTTAAAATCACTTATTTTACAAGCTTAACATTTAAATGGCAACAGAGAATTTTCCACAACTAATATATTTTAAAAACTCCTTCCTTCCTATCACTGTGCTAGACATTATAGTTCCTTGAAATGAACAGCCCTTGGTCTGTACCAGACTCTGTGCTAAGTCATAGATATATATTTAATGGGAATATAATAGACATTATCTTTTCCCTCAAGAAACTTATTCTCTAATAGAAGAGATAAATAGATTCTCAATTGTGAGAAGTTTACAAAGAAAAAGAGAGCCTATCTATAGGCTCTAAGAGAGCCTATCTGTGGAAGTAACATTTAAACTGAGATCTCCAAGATGAATGGAAATTAGCCAGATGAAAGGTGGCAGGAAGGACACTCAGGGCAGGGAAAGGCATGTGTGGGTACTTTAAGACTGGAAAGTGCCAGGGGAAGGATTGAGAACAGAAAAACCATAGTGCAACCAAAAAAGAAAGGGACTGTGGAAGTAACTCGGTAGTAGAGTTCTGGCCTGGCATGTGCAAAGGAAGTTCTGGGTTTGATCCCTAGCACCATGGAGAGTGAGGGGTGGGGAGGGAGGGAACAGCCATCGTGACTTAAATGTAGAGCAAGGGAGAAAGGCAATAGGTGGGGTTGGAGAAGCATGCAGGGGTGAAATCATGCAAAACTTTTTAGACTAAAGACTTTGAAATTTAAGCAGAGAAAGAAATCACGAGAAATTACATCATATATCTAAAACTTTAAAATCTTACTTGGACAGAAATTGGAACTAACTAGCTGAAGCAAAAATGGAAACAAAAAAAAATGAGGTAGAGGGCATTGTGGTTTGGACTAGCATGTTTGAAGTTGAGATGAGAAAAGTAAATAGAGAAATAGAAATAGAATCATCAGAACCTGGTATAGGATTGGATGTAGGGAGTGAGGAAGAGGAAGTATCAATTAACTCCTTGGTTTATGACTTGAACAACTAGAGGGTTGTCACTCCCTGAAATGGAAATAAAAGAACGTACATACACACACACACACACACACACACACACACACACACACCCTGAATGCAACACTTAGAAATCAAGATAAAACAACTGCAAATAGATTCAAGGACAGATAAAGAACGAGGATTTGACCTAGTAGGATGTAGATGATCAGGACAGCACCACATTGTGTCTCTTTCTCTATCAGAAGTCAACTTCTTTTCCTGTTTCAAAGCCCACACTCCCTTTTAGGGTCCACCCACTGAGTTTCTGTTTCCTATCTGAAGAACACCCACCTCCTGTCTTTGCAGAGCAAAGACAACAGACCAGTTCTTTTTTTCTATTTTTTAATTTGTTCTAATTAGTTGTCCATAACAATAGAATGCATTTTGACACATTGTACAGAAATGGAGCACAAATTTTCATTCCTCTGGCTGTACATGGTACTGAGTCACACCAGTAGTGTAATCATACATGTATATAGGGTAATAATGTCTGTCTCATTCTACCATCCTTCCCATCCCCACTGTCACAACCCTCTCCTCACTCCCCTCTGCACAATCCAAAGTTCCTTCATTCTTCCCTACCCACCAACCCCCCTCTATGGATCAGCATCCACTTATCAGAGAGAACATTTAGCCTTTGGTTTTGGGGGATTGGTTTATTTCACTTAGCATGATATTCTCTAGTTCCATGCATTTACCTGCAAATGCCATAATTTCATTCTTCTTTAAGGTTCAATAATATTCCATGGTGTACATGTACCACATTTTCTTTATCCATTCATCTGTTGAAGAGTATCTAGGTTGGTTTCATAGTTTAGCTATTTGAATTGAGTAGCTATGAACATTGATGTGACTGCATCACTATAGTATGCTTATTTCAAGTCCTGTGGGTATAAACCAAGGAGTGGGATAGTTGGGTTAAATGGTGGTTCCATTCCAAGTTTTCTTAGTAATCTCCATACTGCTTTCCATAATGCTTACACCAGTTTGCATTCCCACCAGCAATGTATGATTGTACCTTTTTCCCCACATCCTCGCCAACATGGTACAAAATAGAAGACACAGAGACAAACACATAAATATGATTATCTCATCCAAGATAAAGGCACCAAAAACATACAATGGAGAAAAGATAGCCTATTCAACAAATGATGCTGGGAAAACCTGAAATCCATATGTAACAAAATGAAATTAAACCTCTATCTCTTACCCTGCACAAAAATCAAATCAAAGTAGATCAAGGACTTAGACACTAGAACAGAAATCCTGTGCCTAATAGAAGAAAAAGTAGGCCCAAATCTTCATCATGTAGGCTTACGACCTGGCTTCCTTAACATGACTCCTAAAGTGCAAGAAATAAGATTAAGAGTCAACACATGGGATGGATTAAAACTAAAAAAGATTCTTCTCAGCAAAGGAAAATATCAATAACATGAAGAGAGAGCCTATAAAAAAGGAGAAAATCTTTACCACACACATTCCAGATACAGCACTAATCTCCAGGATATATAAAGAACTCAAGAAACTGACCAGTAAAAAACAAATAACCCAATTAATAAATGGGCTAAAGAACGGAACAGACACTTCACAGAAGAAGAAATACAGTCAATCAACAAACATGAAAAAATGTTCATCATCTCTAGCAATTAGAGAAATGCAAATCAAAACTAAGATTTTGTCTCACTCCAGTCAGATCAGTTCTGATTGTTAGTGGCCAACAACTCAGTCTATTATTTACTCCACCCAATTCCTCAGAATCCTGGAGAAGATACAAACTTAGGAGAATTTCTCCCATTATCTTCAAAACATTTTGTGTGTGTGTGTGTGTGTGTGTGTGTGTGTGTGTTAGTGCTGGTGATCAAACCCAGAGCCTCACACGTGCTAAACAGGCACTCTACCACTGAACTATACTCCCAGCTTCCTCAATACATTTTTATAGTATGTGATATTTTTAAACATACATTGGCATCTTAACACACTGCTAGAGTGAGTGTAAATTTTATAGAAGATGATATCCTTTAACACTTTCACAGGTAATGTATACCAAGAAAATAATCAGAAAAGGAGGCAGAGATGTGTGTACAGGATGTTTCTGTCCGTGTTATTTATCATGGTAAAAAATGCTAACAACCTAAATGTCCTAAATAGATGAGTGATTAAATATAAATAGGAGAAAGGTATAGGGTCTATAATTGGCCAGGCAATGAAATATTATGTAGCCATTAAAAGTAAGGATGGGAAAAATATTCATTTCCATCCTGGCTTATACACACAAGATCAAAGTCTCCCTGCCACTGCCTCAGGGTTGAACATCTGTGTTTGTCTGTTTACCTATTTATTTATTTGACAAATATTTATTGACCACTATGTGCCAGGCACTGCCCTGGGGATGCAAAGACCTTATCTTTATCAATCCTCTATCATGCAAACACACAAGTATACATTTGGCCCATGATGAATAGATACCCATTTTTTTGGAGCACTTACTAAATATAAGCACTTAACCAAGTGTTTTGTATGCTTTACCTCATTTAGTCCTCACAGTTCCATACTCTGTGTGGTAGGGATTTTTGTCCTTGTTTTTACATATGGAGAAAGTTGTAAAGAGACCAAGAGATTTATCAGTCGTCACATAGCTACCAAAGTGGCCAATTCAATTTGATTCTCATTCTGTTTGACTACAAAGCCCATGCTCAACTTCCCTGTGTGTCCCCCGATAAGTACAGACTACAGCACTGAGGCTAATTCTCCCTTCACTTAACCCCACAGTTCTGTATTTCATTGGACTTGAAATCACTTTTAAAGTGGTTAGGCACTCATAACTACCCTTCACTCATTTTGTGCCATTGTCCTCTCAGCTCTCTTCATTCCATCACCAAATTAAAGACCACTCCCCTAGTCTGGAAGAGAAAAAGGCAAAACAGTATTGAAATGGCTCTTCCTTCTTGCTTCCCACATGACATCTCCAAGCAGCAACATTCCTGCACAGCAGTGTGTTATAGAGAGAAGAATTTTTCACAAATTTCAGCTTATTCATTCAACAACAAATATTTACATGTGATAAGAGATTTAGCCTCCCTAGCCCTGTTGTCATGGGTTTACCACACTTCCTTAGCTCCAGCTTTCCTCCTATATTCTTTCTTATGCTTTTTTTCATATATTCTTTTAAGATTTGATGTTAAGTCAGCTCCCTTTGTAACTCTCTTGCCTTCTCTTTCTCACTATGAGTTTCCCCTCCAACTAACTTCTCATTCTAACTTCTGTCTTTCTGTTAATAGCAGCACCACCATTGTCTAATCACCCAGGCTTGAAACCTCAGTCAGTTTCAGCCTTCTCACCCTTTAGGTTCATTTCACTACTAAGTCACACCAATTTTCCTCTCATAACATCGAACTGGAACTGTCCTTTCTTTTCTGTTCCCACTGCTTGTTTTCAGCAAGACTTCTTCAGGAAATTCCTAACTGGCTTCCCTACCCAATCTCTCCCTCTTCTAATTTGCCTAGCACATTGGCACCATATTAATTGGGGCAGTTTTTTTTTTATTTTAGTTGTTAATGGACCTTTATTTTATTTCTTTATTTATATGTGGTGCTGAGAATCAAACCCAGTGCCTCACACATGGTAGGCAGGCGCTTTACCACTGAGTTACAACTCCAACCCTAATTGGGGCAGTTTTTTGTTTGTTTGCTTTCAGTACTGGGGATTGAACACAGGGGCGCTCTACCCCCGAGTTATGTCCACATGTCCGCAGTCCCGTTTTTTTTTTTTTTATATCAGGGATTGAACCCAGGGGCACTTAACCACTGAACAACATCCCTAACCCTTTTTTATTTTTAATTTTTAAGACAGGGTCTTGTTAAGTTGCTTAGGGCCTTGCTAAATTGCTGAAGCTGACTTTGAACTTGCAGTCCTCCTGCCTCAGCCCCCAGAGCCAATGGGATTACAGATGTGCACTACCACAACCAGCAGTTGATTGACTTTTTTAATGGGGCTTTTGGGGCAGAGTCTAATTCTCTAGAGAAATTCTCCATATTTACCTATTTTCTTGAACATACTAATCACAGGTATTTTAAAGTTCTTCTCAGCTAACCCCAATACCTGAGTCAAGTGGATTTGTTCCTATTGTCTCTTTTTTCTTTTGGTTTTTAAACATATTGTACTTTCAGCATACTTGACAATATTTCAATGAAAGATGAACTGTGTGTAAATAAATTATAGAGCCACATGCAGTGGCACATGCCTAGAATTCTAGCTACTCAGAAGGCTGAGACAGGAAGATCAAAAGTTCAAGACCAGCCTGAGCAATTTAGTGAGACCCTGTGTCAGAACTGGGGGAGGAAAAAGGAGAAAGAAAGAGAGAGAGAGAGAGAGAGAGAGAGAGAGAAGAGGAGAGGAGAGGAGAGGAGAGGAGAGGAGAGGAGAGGAGAGAGAGAGGAAGGAAAGAAGGAAAAAAAGAAAAAAAGGAAGAAAGAAAGAAAGAACGAAAGAAAGAAAGAAAGAAAGAAAGAAAGAAAGAAAGAAAGAAAGAAAGAAAGAAAAGACTAGGTTTGTATCTCAGTGATGGAGCACCTCTGAGTTCAATCCCCAATATTATAACTAAGTAAACAACTAAATAAACAAAATCATAGAGGTATAAACTTCCTCTAGAAAGGGCTCACCCTTCCCTGCCCTGGGAACTGCACCAGGAACTCCACTCAGGAACTATGCTGAGTCAAGGCTGGTCTGTCATCCTGCTAAGGCTCAGTCTACTCATGGTGTGTTGTGACCTTCCAGAGTTCTCAACTAAAACCCTGCTGTACTGTGTATATCCCCTCAGCTTGAAAGGTCTCAACTCTAATCAGTGCCATCCAAAACTGCTAAAACACTTTTTTTTAGAGGTTTTCTCCTTCAGTGTTTTTGCCTCCTGACCTATACAATGGTGTGACAAATACGCTGAGTGGAAATTTAGCTTGAATCTCACTCCTCCCTACCACCAAAAGATCTGCTGGTGTCTCTGTTCCCCTGCAAGTGCCCCATGAGTCAGAAATTCTAGATTCCTGAGCCCTACTAGCACCAGCTCCACCCTCTCCAACCCAGAATGAACACATGCTCTCAGAGTAAAAGAAGCTGTAATAATTCCCTCTTCTCTCTGGATTTCTCCCTTTCTAGAGACTGCGGTACCTCTAATCCTCATTGCCTCAGCAACTTCTCACTGCCTTCAAACAAATGGTCTCTATAAATTATGCAGTTTTTCTTGTTCTTGGCAGGAGAACCAGTTTGCCATTGGCCATTCCAACCTAGACACAGAAGTAGATGCTTATTAAATGCTCATTTATCCCCCCTTTGCCATCTGACTAGACATATAGTACATTTTCTAATTTGCCCTTAGCTAGTTGGCTTGTTCCACCATGTTTTGGTATTCAGGCTCCTGGATTTCCTTACAAGTGTAAATTTATTCAATGCTGTCTCTTTTTCCAACCTTTCTTTTGGAGCGGTTCTTCTGAACCAGGTTCACACTGCAATAATTGAATCCTATCTCAAGTTCAAGCCCAGCCTGCATCTCTTTTTCCCTTTAGTGAGTCTGCTTTCTGAAATCCATCCTAAGTCATTAGCATGTTGGCAAGGATTTGGCTGAAGCTCCATTCACAATGTCCAGCACCGGAAAGGTAGTTGAGCAAATGGTGAGAGACACCTGTCTGTGCTCCATTAATAATTTTGAAGAATTGTATTGATTGGCATCTAAAATGTGTGTATAAATATACATCATGTTTAAAAAAAATGAATCCTAGTGATTAATGCCAATCCACCAGGCCTCATCAACTACAAATGTTGTGTAACTCTTCCAGTTATGTTGTACACATAGTCTGGGCCTCAGTCAATTACAGTCTTAACTGTTATTTCCACTTGCTAATTTTTAAATTGTAAATTATTATCTGTCTTCCTCAAAGATTATTTTTATTTGAATATTTTACTTCAGTTTCCTCAGAAGATGAGTTTTACCCAGTCTTTTTAGAAGATAGATGTTGTCCACTATTCTCATAAATTTCACTATTAGATTAATTCAGACCATAAGAGAGCTATGTGTTTTAATAGCATTCTTTGGTGCTTTTATAGCTCTATATCTGAGAAATGTTCAATTAAATTGAATACAAATTGATTGATAATTATTACATTTATTTTTCATTTTAAAAATGTAACACTCCATGGTGTTTACTGTGTGCCTGACACAGTTCTAACCACTTTAGAACTATTCATTTATTCCCACAACCATCCTATAAGGTAGGAATTCTTATCCCTGTTTTATAGATAAGGAAACTGAGGCCAAAAGAGTCAAGCCAGGATTGAACCTAGAAAGGCTGGCCTCCAGGTCCCAAATTCTAAACCACTCTGTAGCCACATGAAAGTCGTTATCATACTGATTGCAGGAGATCTCTGAAACATATTCACTACTCAACAAGAATCTGTAAGACAGCTTCTCCAAGACTTTATGTCAGGAAAAGCTATGAGGATCCCTATAGCAAAAATGGGTGATTTGTATTTCTGAGATCTTATCTAATCCTAGCTCTATTATTGCCCTACCCTTATTTTTCCTTTGCATAATCTCCTTAATTGTTTGTGCTCTTTTGTGTTTTTTAAAAGAACATAGTAATATGACATTTTTATAAACTAGCATAATTGTTTTGTGGAATGTGGTACAGAATAAATATAAAAATAACTAAAATTTTTCCAAGTCTTTATGAGATGAAATCTATCCATTGCCAGGAAAATAACATTTTAATTACCAGAGCCCACTGTATAGTCCCAGTGATGTAGCTAGTGACTCACTTTCCACATCCTCATTTCTCTTACAAAGTCATGTCTGTGTGAACTAGAAAAAGAAATGAAAATACCACCTAGGTCTTTCAGTTTCCTACTTAAAATGTCAGAGTCCCTAGAGACACATTCCAGAGCTTTCCAGGCCATCTCTGCCCTAATTGGCCACAGAAGTGACAGGATCCCAGCCAGGATGTGTCCAGCAGTAGTCTGAGTACACAGACCATGAGCTGGTTGGGCTGTAAATGGGTGGAGAAATGGAAAGTCCTTGGCTGTATAGGCAAAGAGTCAAGCTGAAGACTCCAAGCCAAAAGTTAGGGTGATGGCAGGTCAGGAGGCATTTAAAAAATGGACAGAATGAGTAAATAAGTGTAGAGGGTAGCATGCAGGGGAAAAAGGTACGAGGATAGCAGGCTAGAATGGGGTCAATGGGCTTCCTGTGACCCAGTTTTGTCTATTTTTCCTGTTTCCATACCCCTTCTATTCTCCATTTCAGCCATACTAATAAATTACTAAATTTTCCTCAGATAAGCTAACCTGTTTCCCACCTCCACATCTCTATTCAGCACACCTCCAATACAGTTCTTATAAGTAGTGAGAACAGACATCTTTGTCTTATTCCTGCTCTTGGGGGCAGAACATTCTGTCTTTTCACTAAATACAAGGTTAGCTGTGAGTTTTCCATAAAGGCTTTTATCAGTTTTAGGAAGTTCCATTATATTCCAAGTTTGTTAAGTGTCTTCATACTGTTCACTTCCCCTTGCTTTCTTTCACCACTACATACATTGCCACCTAACAAAGAGCTACTCCTTTTCTCCAGATTCTGCTTAAATACCTTCCCTATGAAGCCTTTTCTGTCCCCACTATACCCTGCCCTCACTTATAAAATTTAGAAAATATTAATTCCCAAGTGCCAGGTTGTTGACATAGTATCTTCATGGGTGCCTCTCCTTCTAGGGTCATACCTAGAATCAAGGGGGCCTAACACAGTCAGAAAAGTGTGAAATGGCTCTCTGGTATCCAGCACACCTCCAGTACAACTGTTGTATAGAAGTGGCAAGAACAGACATCTTTGTCTTGTTCTGTTCTTAGGGACAAAGCATTCTGTCTTTCACTATTACATATGAGGTTAGTTGGAGTTTTTCATAGGGCTTCTATCGGATTAAGGAAGTTCTATTATATGCCTAGTTTGTTAAGTATTTTTATTATAAAATGGTGTTAGTTTTTGTCAAAAGTCTTTTCTGCTTTTCATGGATGATTATGTAGTTGTTGCCCTTTATTCTATTAATATACTGTATTACATTGATTGATTTTTGGATATCAAACCAAACTTGCATTCTCAGAATAAATTCCATTTAGTTGTGGAGTATAATTCTTTTTAAAGGTTGCTAGATTTTGTTTGCTCCAATGTTGTTGAGAATTTATATATATATATTCATAAGGGATATTCATCTATAGTTTTCTTATTATGTCTTTGGTTTTGGTATTGGGTCAATATTGTTCTCATAAAATCACTTAGAAAGTATTCCTTCTTATTCTGTTTTTCTGAAGAACTTGTGAAGGATTAGTATTATTTTATCCTTAAACATTTGGTAGACTTCACCAGTGAAGTCATCTGGGCCTGGTCTTTTCTTGTGGCAAGTTTTCTGATTATTAACACTATATATCTTTTATTTATTACAGTTAATATGACAGACCTGAGACTCCTATCCTTAGAAAGTCCTGCTTGCAATGTTGCCCTTTGGTTGACATTTGATAACTTGAAATTTGGGACAGTTCCCACCATTTCCTAAATAATAATAATGGTTCTCTGTGCATAAATTACACAAAATGTATGGTTTATACTGAACACCTGTTTTTACTCTACAAACCTAGAATATTGGTGCATGCTAGTTACAATGTGTCTATATAACCAGCCCCCAGTAAAAACCTTGAGCACCGAGTCTCTGATGAGAAATTTAACTTCTGTTATCATAATTCAGTGCTGAAGGAATAGAGCATACTCTTTGTATGACCCACATACGTGGACTCTTTGAAACTTGCATCTAGTTTCCTCTGAACTTTGACTCATGAGTCTTTTCCCTTTCCTACTTTTGCTTTGTTTCCTTTTTCTATAATAAATCATATCCATGAGTACAACTCTAATCTGTGAGTCCTCCCAGTGAATCACCAAATCCAGGATTAGACCTTAGGTCCTCCAATACAAATTTATTCAGATTTTATGCATGTTGAGACTTTCTAAGAATATGTCCATTTCATCTAGGTTATCTAACCTATTGTCATGCAATTGTTTAAAATATTCCCTTACTATCCTTTTTATTTTTATAAGTTCAGTAGTGACGTCCCCTCATTTATTTATGATTCTAGTAACTTACTAACTCTCCTTTTTCCTTAATCAATGTCCTAGAAGTTTAGTGATTTTGTTGATCTTTTCAAAGAATCACTTTTAGTTCCATTGATTTTTCTCTCTCATTTTTCTATTCACTAGTTATTTCTACTCGTTTTTAAATTTTTCATTTTGCTTGCTTCAGTTTAGTTTGCACTTGTTTTTCTAGTTTCTTAACTAGATTTTTTATTTGAAATTTCTCCTTTTGTAATATAAGAGTTTTCCACTATAAATTTCATTCTAAACCCAGTTTCAACTGTGTCATGTTTTGCTGTTATGTTTTAATTTTCATTCATCTTAAATTATTTTCTAATTTCCCTTGTGATTTCTTCTTTGACCCATCAGTCATGTAAAGTATGTTGTTTAATTTCCACATATTTGTGATTTTTCCAAATCTTTCATTCTTTATTTTTAATGTCATTCCACTGTGGTTGGAGAAAATACATTGAATATTCCATGTTCAGTTGAAAAGAATGTTTAATCTGGTGCTTTGGTATTTGGATTTTTTTTTTCCAGTGCTACAGATCAAAACCAGGAACTCACTCACACTAGACAAGTGTTTATGAGCTACATCCCCAGTCCAGAATCCCTTTTATCCTCTTCTTCTGGTCCCCTTTGTGGAAGTCAGTATGATAGCAGAGTATTGAACATTGTATCTTATTCTTCTCCCTGTCTGGTTTCTAACTTTCTGAGGTGAGGGAAAAAGAAATATCAAATTAATCTAATTTCTTCCTGATGTATTTCCAGTTTCCATTTAGAAAGTATTCTCTCTTATTCAATTTTTTTGTAAGAATTTGCAAAGGATTGGTGTTACTTCTCCCTTAAACATTTGGTAGACTTTACCAGTGAAGTCATCTGAGTCTTGTCTTTTCTTGTGGGAAGAAGAAAAGTTAAGCCAAGGTATGCTCAGCTTTTCCTTAACTAGCTGTGGTTTCAAATCCTGAGCACATCTATTCCTGTGCTAATGAAATGTATCTCTTCCCCACAAGCAAAGCAAAACGAGTGCTCTTGCCCTCCTACTCTCAACAACTGCCTCTGAAACATCCTCACTCCAGAGCTGGTCTGTGCGTCTTCGATTGCACACTGAATCTAGTCTCAGGCCATCACACTGATGGCAAACCAAGGTAGTACTGGTTTAGTAAAATTAAAGCTTCCACCTGCTATAATGAACTCCCACCTACCCTTCTAACAAAGCCTACACCAGTGTCATTGAAACTGTTCCTTTCACTCCTGTCTCAGCCATATACCCAGATAGAAGTAACCACATCCTCTTCCTTCCCTTTAAAGAATCCAGATGGCTGCAACTAACAGAAAAACAAATCCAACTGTAAATTAAATAATTAATAGTTTATTTTTCTCATATAACAAGAAGTTTGAGGATAGACAATTTCAGGGCTAACGCAGTTGATCAATGAGAACCTCAAGGACCAGGGCTCTTTCTGTTTTTGTGCCCCAGCATTCATAGCAGGTGGACGTCATCCTTACACCTGGTCACAAGAGAGCTGCTACACCTAAGACCAAGGGAGAAAGAAGGAGTAAAATGCAGAGGCAAAAGGCCTGCCATCATATTACAAAGGTTTTCCAAAATACTCACCCAGCAACTTCTGTTAATAATAATATCTCATTATTTTAATCCAGGTCATATGATCACGCCTCGACCAATGACTGAAGACTGAACATCCGGTAGAGCAAAAGGAGTAGGGAGTGGGAGTGGTAGCTAGCCAGCTGTGAGTGGTTGCTACACCTTCCTTCACAGTCTTAGCAATTAGCAGGAGTCAGGGAGGATGACTTTAAGTTAAGGTAAGCTTGGAGTATGACATTGCCATTCAACTCTGTCCCTGTCCACATCTGCTCTAAAGAGAGTTAGTCCCACTCTGTAAAGTCTAAGCTTCCTGGGCTGGCACTCTGTTTGACAAAGTTATATAACATAAACACACACCTTTTACCTTCTTTCTGGTAAGTTTAGCATATAACTTATGCTCCTTTCTTTAGAATTAGCACAAAACGTATGCTAAATTATTCAGCAATCACCTCCAGTCATTAAGCATTGCTTTCAATTCAAGGACCCCAAAGGCTGGTCTTCTGGGCTATCCCCAGACAATGCTTTTCCCAGCCTCAGATACCTACTACGGCAGTTAGCCATGACCATCATAGGCACAACTGCCTGTCCTAGCAGGTCAACCCCATGACTTGAGTAACATCTTCAAGCTTGGACCCTGGACCTCAGTTCTCTGGTACTATTAATCTCTGTCCAGGAAGAGACTAGAAATTTCAAGCCCTAAATAAGGACATGTTAAAGTTTGACTTCCTTATTTTTCATTTTCTCTGAATACTTCTGGGAACTGAAGATAAGTCTTCATCTAATAAGAATGTATTGGCCACTATTCCTCACATAGCCTTCAACCAAACTCTCTGTAAATCAATTCAGAAGTTTTAAAGAATTCTGTAAAATCATTTCAGCAACACATGTCTTCCCAGTTCTCTGACAGTTCTGACATCAGCAGCGACTTTTAAGATACTGTCGTCATTTCTGCATACCAGTTATCTAACAGAATCTTAGCTACTATCTCAAAAATCAATAGACCTAAATTCTAATGTTCAAAAGTTTTCTGTGTGCAACACTCAAAGATTCTTAGTAACCCACAAAGTAGCAGGGATGAGTTTCTTCCTTAATGCTAAGATGTTTAAAAAATGTCACAGCACCATGGTTTTAGCCCCTAGTATCTTGCTTCAGTGGCAGGATACCCATGCTCAGTCAAGTCTCAGAAAGATTTGTCCAGGATTTAGGGGTTTTCTGGGACACAAAATTGTCAGTACTAAAAACAGACAAGCCAGACAAGTTGAGCATCTTAAGACTTGGACAAACATTAGTTTACAAACCTTCTCCTTACTCTCTTATAAACTCCAAGAGGACAAGGAATATATCTAATGAATTTCCATTCATCCATACCTAGTACTTGGAACATTATAGGCACTAAATAATTTTTTAATAAATAAGCAAACTTACAAACAAATGTGTGAACTAATGTAAAAATAGATTTTAAAAATAATAATAATCCAGGGCTGGTTTGTAGCTTAGTGGTACAGTGCTTTCCTGGCATGTGCAAGGCACTGGGTTCAACTCTCAGTGCTGCATATAAATAAATAAAATAAATATTCATTGACAACTGGAAAAAAAAGAAATAAAAATCACCATCATCACCATCACCATCATCATCACCATCCACCCTATCCTGAACCCAATCAGAAGTTACTTGAGTTATCTGGAGTGCTCTGTAACTTCCTAGTATCCCTTTGGGCTTAAAGAGGCCATGACCCTGAGGCAGACAAATAGCCTGACACACACCTACACCATGATTCCTATATCACCTATTTCCAAATTGATGGAATTGGTAAGAATCAGACAGACTTCCCATCACATTTTGGATCTGTCCCCCAGGACGACAGGCCATCTCCATATATAAGCAAAATGCTAAGAACTTCTAAAAGCCCCTATAAAGCTCCTAGCACAGTGCCTGGCACTGGTAAGCATTCCATTAATGTTTGTGATTATTGTGGTTGTGATTCATTTTCCCATGCCCAAACCACCAGACCACCTGCACCTCAAAAACAAAACAAAACAAAAAAACACTTCTGTGAGGAGGTAATATTATACCTCCGGAAATATCCGTTGATTCCTATCCCACAAAGAGATTGCCAGCCACAGGAACAGTACATACTTGCTGGTGCCTACCAGACTCTTCAGACCTCTGTGCTGCACGGGATGATGACACTACTTTAAAGTGTCAGAGCCTCCCAGGCCTCCTCTTCCCATTCAGTCCATTACCTCTGCGTAGAACTCAGTGCAGCAGGTGTTGATGCCTCCCTGAGTCACTTTCTACTTGTCTTCCTTAAGACATTCATCGTCTTCTTTCCCCTTAAAAGCTTTTCCTTTTCCTTGTGACTTTCTCATACATTTCTTCCAACTTTTCATATAAGTTAGATATGTACCAGGGAGGCTTATGTTTGTGCCAGATATAACTAACGATCACCCTCAGCAAAAGGACACAATTTATAGATGAGTGTAACTATTCTGGCTCCATATTTACTGGAGTTTTGTGGATTTCCTTGGAAAACTACCAGGGAAAATTGCCTCATTTCTTATGCCTCATTTAAAAAGGTGCACCTACAAAAATCTGCTTTTAAGTCTGCTTGTCTCTTCTCCTTCATGCACTAACCTCTGTCTTCTCTATGGTATGTGGCAAAATACCACCTATATTTATTCACAGAGCTACTGCAACCAGAATCCTGACCCTTGGCTGTGACTGGGCTGGGTTGATCTCAAATGCCCTCTCTCCACCACCACAGCCTCGTAATACCAAAGCTTTCCTCTACCTGTGCCATCCTCCTCTTACCCAGTAGGCCACTTTGAGTACTTTCTTAAACCCACTCTGGGCATTCCAGGGGCACATCCCAATCAGCCCATTCTAACTCTAGTCAATAGCAACACAACCAGACTTTACCACCCTCAAATTAAGACCTGAATTTCTGCACCACCTTCTACACATTTCTGTCACTTAGCTTGCTAGGATGGTGGTGATGGTTGTTATTTCAGCAGTACTAGAGATTGAATCCAGAGGCACTCTACCACTGAGCTATATCCCCAACCCTTTTAATGTTCTAAATTTGGGACAAGGTCTCCCTAAGTTTCCCAGACTGGTCCCGAACTTTCAATCCTCCTGCCTTAGCTTCCTGAGGAGGATGGATTACAAGGGTGCACCATTGTGCCTGGTTTACACATCTTTGTTCCCAGACTATTTTTAAGAATTATAATTCTTGAGCCAGGTGTGGTGATGTACACTTGTAATTCCAGCAACTCAAGAGGCTGAGGCAGGAGGATTGCAAATTTGAGGCCAGCCTCAGCAATTTAGCAAGATCCTGTCCCAAAATAAAATTAAAAAGGGCTGGAGTGGGCCTGGGGTTGTGGCTCAGTGGTACAGCACTTCCCTGCATGTGTGAGGCACTGGGTTTGATCCTCGGTACCATATGAACACGAATAAATAAAATAAAGGTATTATGTCTGCCAGGTGCGGTGGCGCACGCCTGTAATCCCAGCACTTGGGAGGCTGAGGCAGGAGGATCAAGAGTTCAAAGCCAGCCTCAGCAACTTAGCGAGGCCCTAAGCAACTCAGTGAGACTCTGTCTCTAAATAAAATACAAAATAGGGCTGGGGATGCGGCTCAGTGGTGTAGTGCCCCTGGGTTCAATCCCCAGTACCCCCCTACACACACAAATTTAAAAAAAAAAAAAAAGGAAAAAGAAAAAAACTATTAAAATTCTTGTCTGGAGATGTAACTCAGTGGTAGAGCACATGCTTAGCATGCATGAGGTCCAGGGTTCAATCCCCAGCACCAAAACAAGTAAGCAAATATAGGAAGAATTATAATTCTTAAAACCCCACACTCACCATTGAATAGTTCATTTGGGGTATCATCAACTTCAACTTAAAGAACGTTTCTTGTGTTTTTCTCTGGCACATCCTAAACTAGGGAGGAAGATAGTACCTTGTGGCATTGGTAATTCAGGCAGGAAGTCCCTCCCTCCCAGGCCAAAGTGAAATGGTATGTCCTCCCCAATACTCCCAGAGGTACAGGGAAGTCTCAGTTGGGATTGATCCTCAAAACATGCTAAAGACTACAGAGCATGGTGGCGCACACCTGAAATCCCAGCAGCTCAGGAGGCTGAGACAGGAGGATCATGAGTTCAAAGCTAGCCTCAACAACGGCGGGGAGCTAAGCAACTCAGTGAGACCCAGAGACTCAGGTGCCTCTGAGTTCAATCCCTGGTAACAACAACAAAAAAAAATTGCCAAAAACTGAAGATTAACTGGTATTTATATATGTCCTGGTTTCAGAAAAGAGAATGGCTGCTGTTGGCCAAAGGGGAACCCCTAAGACTGGCACACAGCCAAAGAGGTGCCAGCACCTTCTATGTGATCATGCCGTCAAACTCCCTCACATTGCTGGTGAAGGCAGTGGCCACACGGGAACTGATGCTGCCCAGCCCCTTCCCCCTGCTGCCTGAGGACCCTCCTGAAGACAGCCTTAAGACTGTGGAGGCAAGTGGAACCCAGGTCTCATGGGACAGATAGAGGAGAAAGATGAGAATGGAATTCTAGAAAGGATTGGGGGAGTAGATGGAGGAATCATTCCACCAGGTGTGTACATGAAGGTCAGAGAAGGCTGCAGGGATAGGAAATGAGGGTGAGATGAGGGCAGGGGGAGTCAATGCTAAGACTGAGGCAGCAAAGTGAGAAATTAAGTAGAAGGGAAACTTCTACTTGACTTTAGGGAAATGAGGTTTGAAAAGAGAACTGAGAGAAAAAGGTCACTGGTATAAGCTAAGGACTGGGAATTGGTGCCATCCTGAAGGAGGGTAAACACACATGCATACATACAACACCCTGAAATTTGATTAAAATGAGCACCAGTGGGGAGCTGTGAAGGAGAAAAGGGAAGTGTCCCTAAAGGGAAACCTGAGAGCAAGCAAGGGAGAATGGAGGCAGGGGAGGAAGTCAGCAGGGCAGGTCCAGCGCCAGGTGGAGCACTGAATTCCTGTTTGATCTGGTCTGGTTTTATCTTTGCACCAGTGGCTATCCTGCCCACTCCTCTCCCATCTGCATTTCCAACACTTCCTTTGCGGAGAGGAGACCTTGGTGCTGGAAAGAGGAAAGGAGTATGTTAGGGAGGAAAGGGGAAAAATAAGACAGAGTAGAAAGCAAAGGAAAAAAAGAAGAAAGGAGGAGGCAGTGAAAAAGAGATGCCCAAGAAACTGGCACTTGTTTATGTGTTTTCTTGTCTTTGAGGCTTTATTTTGGTGTCCCTGAATGTGTGTGTTCAGTCTTTAGGTTGGTGGCTGCATGTCTGAGCCTTAGTGTGTGGCTCCTCCCATGCATGTCTGTGTGATGGTGCATTCTTCCAGGTCTAATTCCCTGCAGTACATGGGTGCAGGTGTTAGGTGTTAGACATGTTTCTAAGCATCTATTTCTATTTGTTGAGAAAGGAGCAAAAGCAACCAATGTAGGTGCCCAGTATAGGAAGGGCCTCAAAATTAGACTCGAATGCAAAGGAGTGAACAGTCCTGAAGGCTATCTTCTCCTCCTCTCTTCCCTACATCTGGATTCTGTTTTTCCTCTGCTAGTCTCCCCAGCCTGGGGGTGGGATGGGGAGGCTCTGGACAGGGAGATCCGGAACTACATCAACTACATCGCTGCTGGATTGCCAGCAGACTTGAAGAAAGGACAGAGCCTGGGATTGTGTTCAGGTTTGGCAGCCAAGAGGATGCAGAGAGAGAGGGGCATGAGTGGCTGTGGCTCGCTCAGTGTCTCACTTTGGGGCCAGTGGTTCCTGGCACAGGATGTTGTGGCCGGAAAACCTGACTACTCAGGAATGCTTTGCTCCAGTGTCCCTCTCTCTGTGCTCAGCTCACCTCAGGCCAGGAACTCTGTGTACTTGCCTTGCAATTGGAAGCACCTACACCCCAAAGTGTAACCTGAGGATACTCCCTCCCTCAGTCACCCACACCAGATCCCTTGTACCCCTTAGGATTGTTCTGGCCACTCCCAGAACCCAGTGACCCACTTCCCAGGGCCAGTACATTCAGACTCCCCAACCACTTGGGGTTGCCCCTACTTCTGTACCCTTGCCTGACACTTACCTCATAGCACTCAGGCTTGGGCAGCACACTCTTTGGGATGCTTCTGTTTCACTGCCACCTCTGCAGCACTGGGTCTTCACACCTCCTCCAATCTCTCACATACAAGGGTCTCTGCATCTTATATTATGTGACCTCAAGTTCCCAAGTGAGGCTCTTCTTCTCTTCCTCAGAGCATGCTGGATGGCCTGGAGCTGGAGCCCACTTACGACCCACTGCAGGTTTGGAGCCATCTGTACTTACACCTGAGCAGCACTTTTGCCAAGCCTCAGGGGCGGCTCTACCCAAACTGGGAGAACCAGGCTCCGAGAAAGGTACAGCTCCCCTGCTTCCCTGACTTCCTCACATCCTTCCCTCCCCTTATGCCTAGAGTCCAAGAGAACACTCTATCCCCATCCCCAACTCCACCCTGACCCAAGGGAGCAGCCCTCCTCCCTGATCCCACTCTAGGTGAAGGGGCAATTCAGGCCAAGAGTGGAGCAAGAAAAAGATGCAAGAGCTGGGGTGTGGTGGCATAAGCCTGTTAATCTCAGCAACTTGGGAGGCCGAGGCAGGAGGATCACAAGTTTGAGGTCAGCCTCGGCAACTCAGGAGACCCTGTCTCAAAATAAAATAAAAAGTGTTTGGGAACTAGCTCAATGCAGGGCACTTGACTAGCAAGTGGAAGGCATTGGGTTCAATCCTTAGCACCAGCAAAAAAAAAAAAAAAAAAAAAAAAAAAAAAAAAAAAAAAAAAAAAAA
>JAJEJO010004770.1:70686-103604 GCA_020662805.1 Glaucomys volans
AAAAAAAAAAAAAAAAAAAAAAAAAAAAAAAAAAAAAAAAAAAAAAACAGAAAGAAAGAAAAGACAAAAGAAATCACAACCCCTACTGGGTAAGGAGGCTTGAAGGCTTGCTGAAGTCCTTTCCTGTTCCCCGCTGAACCTCCTGTCCTAACTCTCTCACATGTTCCCTCCCTGGAGTGGCAACCTCAAGGCTCAGGGATGTGACTGTGGAATTTCCAGGGTTGCAGCCTCTACAGTGCCATCTCCTTCCCAGTGTCCCTCCTTTACATTTAGGCATTTACATATAATGCTTAGGTGTTTTATTTATAGTGTTTATGATAACTCTTTAGTCATTTAACAAGACCACTGTCCCATTAAGCAAACCGGCTATACTGGAATTACAACCATAGCCCTCTCCTTGAAAGAAAAGGTGGAAGAGAGGGTGGAAAAGAGCTGCCCAAGGGAAATGAAAATAACATTTATAGAGCACCAGTTATTTGCCAGGTTTGATGACAAGTGCTTTCACATATTTCTCCCATTTAATGCTCCCAGCATCCCAGTAAGTTAAGGTTATACTCCTTGCACTCCTTGCACTAAGGTTATACTCCTTGCACTGAAGGGGAGACTGAGCAAGGTTGGTAGCTTGGAGACAGGACCCTGGTGACAAGGGTTCTCACTTCAGTGAGAAGAAATTGAAGAAGTAATTTTTATGAGACGCATGCTCTGTAATATTTGGGCTACTACTTGCCCTTTTGATCTTTTTTTTTCTAGTTTCTCAGTAACAGAGCTTTTAAAAAAAAAAATCCCATTTTGTCTTGGCTAAAATTATAGTAGAAGGATGTTTTCAAACTCCAGTCAGTCGAGGGGGGAGCAATGACCAGATGTGTGGGAGCAGAGCCCTCCATTATTTAGCTTGTGGGCAGGCTGACAAAGGGGGGACACTGGGAAGGAGATGGCACTGTAAAGGCTGCAGCCCTGGAGATTCCACAGTCATATCCCTGAGCCTTGAGGTTGCCACTCCAGGGAGGGAACATGTGAGAGAGTTAGGACAGGAGGCTCAGCGGGGAACAGGAAAGGACTTCAGCAACTGTATGGTCTTCAGAGAAGCCTCTGGTTGCTCTCTTCACAGGCTGGGCAGTTGCATACCAACAGAGTTCGTGCCACAGTGCTCCCCCTGCCAGTGACTACAGCCCCAAGCAGAGACCCCAAGTTTCCAGCAGCCAGCAAAGCTTCCTCGGAAGCCTTCTTCCTGCCTTCTGAGTGGAGGAAAAGTATCCCTTATGGCCCTGAGTTACCAGCACCAGAGTGCAGCCGCCGTGCTCAGCCACGTCCATGCCAAGGCACATACAATGGCTATCTGTAGTCACACCTGCCCTCTATCCACCTGAGCCTCTGTGAGCTCAGTCTGAGAGCCTTTCCTTCTCTGTCCTAAAGTGCTGCCACCACCCCCACTCAGGCTGGGAAGCAACACACCCAAGCCTGTCCCTTCTCCAGCTGGGACCCTTGTTTTCTTTTCAATCATTTGATACTGTTATCACAGATGAAGATTAAATGCCCAGTAAGCCTTCACCATTGTTAGGAGTATTCCCAGCCCAGAATTTGTCCTTCTAGCTCTATGTAAGCAGATGGGGATAAAGTTTTCAACACTCATGAAAAACAAAGACTGAAACCAAGCCTCATTCCAGAGCCAGTGCTCTTCCTAGTACACCTACCACATTGCAGTTCCTTCAGCTACAAATAGACAAGTGTTTGTTGTTTCTTACCTACATGCACAGTGTGTGTTTTGGGAGTTGGGGGCTGTCATATACCACAGGAAAGGATGGTGTCAGAAAGGCTTGCTCCTTTCTTAGTCCCCTCTCCCTAACTCTAGTCACCTGTCAGCTCCCTCCACCCACAGAATAATTTTACCATTTGTAAAATACTTTCTTTGTGCTTCAGACTATACCAAGTACTTAAGAAATGTACTTGCATTTCATACAAACCACCCTAGGAGGTACAGAACTTTGAAGTTCCTGTACTTTACAGAGGGATAACAGGAAACACTTGAGGGTTGCAGATGTCATACAACTCACCCAGGGTCACAGAGCCAGAGTCCAGATGAGGTTGGCCTTGACTTGACTACCCAGGCTCTGAATTACCACACTGCATGCTTCCTTCCCTTTCTGGATCTGGAGCTCTCCTCCTCTTATGGTCCCCAACACATTCCCAGTTCTCCTCTTTATCCCCTCCACACCCACCCAGCACACCCCACCACTGTGCCCCCTCTGTGTCTATTCATAAACAGAGAACTCTTAAACCCAAGATGACTTTAATGAGAATCTTTAAAATTTTAAAAATATTTCTCTGGCAAAGAAAAGTGCAGGGGTAAGGACCCAGGCAACTGCCATACAGGCCCTTCAACCTGTATCCATTCTGACCAAGTACCCCTTTCTGTAGACCTGGGCCAGTAACTGTTCCTTTGGGAGAGGAATCCTTAGGGGTGCTGACCCTCCCCAGAGCCCATCCCTCAGCCCTGCCATCAGTCCCACTCCCTAGGCCTTCTTGGGACTGATGGTCCTTTCCTTGATTTCCCTAATCCCTTGGTCCCCTGGTCTCACATCCGTCCCTCCCACCCTCTGGTCCTGTGGGTTTTAGCATGTTTCTCTTATCCCCAGTGCCACCTTACCATGGTCCTCATATCAGCAACCTTCTCAGGTAGAGCCCTCTGTCTTGACCCCAGTTCTGTCATTCCCTACTCTAGAGAACCCACAGTCCCAGCTCCCTGAGGGCCCACTCTTCTGGACCTGACTGTATAGGGCAGTGTCTGAGCTGTGGCCCTTGCTGCCATTGCCAGTTGTAGTACCAGGTTCAGGCAAGGCCAGACCCTGGGGTTTGGGAGCTGGGAGGGGTTTTGTGCTCCGAGGGGGTGGCACAGCATAGTCATCAGTAGCAGGGTTGTAGGGGAGCTCATAGCCCTCCTCCTTCATGCGAGCCTGGCACCACCATGCATCCTTGGGCTCCTGAGGCAGATCATAAAGGCCCCGGGTAGGGGCTGAGGCCAAGCCCTCAGGTTCATCATAGATGGGGTCCTCCTTGGTGTCTGTCAGCTTGGCCTTCTGTAACGTCTGCTGCACATGTTCATACAAGTCCCAGTAAAGACATTTCTTGGACTGTACCCCCTCCCCTGCCTGAGTAGGGCTGCTGTCCAGGGGGTCTGAGTAAAGAGAATCCTGGGAAGGGCGTGGAGGAATACGCAGGGAGTCCAAGGGCTCAGCATACAGGGCTGGGGTGCTGCCCAGTAGCTCCTGGGGAACAGGAGAAGCCAATTTCCCTTCTGCCACCTCCCCTTCATGGGAGTCAGCTCTGAGGACATCCTGCCCCTGTCTTGCCTTGCCCTGGGTCTTCTGCCGATGGATGGCAGTCTCAACTGCCTGAAAGATGTCATTTCCCTGTGTGGTCTGGAAAGTGAAGGTGCCAGGGCCAGAGGGGCAACGGCGACCGGCCTCAAATGAGAACATGACCTGAGGAAAGTATGAAGGGAAACAAATTACTAGGAGTGTCAGAAGAGGTGAGTCACAGGGGCTGAACTACTTAGGGCATTTACAAATAGGTCTGGGGATGGAGGTGGGGTTGGGGTATAGGCAAAAGGAGGACTCAAAGGGCAGAGTTTTCCATCTTTCTGTCCTGCCCCTCTTGGTCTACAGCTGTCCAACTCAAGAAGCCCTCCCCCACACCTCCCTGACAGCCTCTGCACCTTGTCCCGGCCATAGCGACGCAACAGAGTGTAGGGCCAGGAAAGGAGTGGCTCTAGGATCTGATTCTGGGTCCCCACAGTCAGGAGGGTCAGTCTCTCAGCCTCTACTCTCAGTACATAGGAGCCATGCAGGCCACAGCGCTCAGCAGCCTCAGTCCTCTGCACAGTTACCCAGAATTGGGATCCTGGAAGGAATACATAGTTAGATGGGCACCTGGGGGAAGGTGCACTGTGGGCAGGGGTGGGGACCCAGAGCACTCCGGGGCAGTGTCCAAGCACTTATTTGGAAGCCAGATCTCAGAGGCTTCCTACTTCTCTAAGCATCCCTGGCCCCTCTAATCACCCACTCACCAAGAGCACTCCTCCTTCCCACTCCACCCCTGCCTTCTTAGGTATCTACCTTCCCAGGTAGGGCTGTACAGAGAGTTCTCCAGCATCTCCAGGGCAGAAAGCTTAGGTGGGTTCTCTGCCGGCACCAGAGCCCAGCCGCCTTTCTGTAGTAGAGAGAGTATGAAGGACACTACAATTCCCTCAAAGCAGTTCTGGGGTACGGGGTAGGAGTCGTGAGCCAACCATCTACACTGCCTCTGTAACCACCCCACCTTGAATCACCCTTTAGACCCAGTGCCACTTGCCCCAGCCCCTCCCCTAGAACCCCGGCCCCCTCACCGGAAAGGCGTTTTGGCACAACGTCTGCACCCAAGCAACGCTGGCTTGCGCGTCTGCAGCCAGCAGGTGTGAGCGCTGCGCGGTGTCCAGGCGGAAGGCAGCGGCGCCCGGCTCAGGGGGGCTCTCCACCGACACCGGTGCCACGCTCACACATTCAGCCAGACGGATCACCTTGCAGTCCAGGCGGCGCGAGCCCCCGCGGCCACCTCCAGAATTCGACCCCTTATGGTCAAAGAACTCGAGCCTCGCTACACCGTGGGGACTGGCCGGGTACAGCACGGCCCAGGTCTTCCTCCACTTCTGGGGAGAAGGAAAGAGAGAAAAAAAGAGGGGGAGGGAGGGAGCAGAAGTGTGCGAGCAGCATGCGCCCCGACGGGAGAGGTAGAGGGATCTGCGCAGGCCGATTTGGGGTCTGGCACTCCCAGTCAATAGACAAGTTTCCCAAGAAGGACCTCCATCATCAAGAAGGGCATACCCGGAGACTGCACACGCTTCTAGGGAGTGTGCAAAGCAACTTCGCGAGAACGTCACCCGGCTCTCCAACAGCCAGCGCCGCGCTCCAGCCTGCTACCTGCCCCCTCCCTTTGGCTGAACTCTTTCACTCACGTCTAGCCCTGATGGGCATCGGCATCCCGCCCCCCCCCCCCCACACACACACACACTACCTTGGTCCCGAAGCGCTGACTCTGCAAAAAGAGCGGCCCTTCCATCACAGCCCCGTCCATGGCCCCCGGCAGTTCCTTCCGCGCTTCCTGGCCCTGAGGGCGGGAGGCCAGAGGAGGGGCTGGGGGCGGGGCCGGCCCTGCCAGAGGCGTTCCCGCCCCTCCCTCGGCCCCCGAGGCTAAGACAGAGGAAGGGCGGGAGGAGAGGAGCAAAAAGAAAGGAGTCGGGGTTCCCACATAAGACAGGCGGCGCCCTACCTCCAGGCCCCTACATAGAACCCTGGGACGCTCACAAGTGACTCCACGCAGAGAAACTTCGTGGTTTCAGCCGAAAGGCCCTGGCGCCACGTCTTGGGGACTGCATGTGATGTCATGTGCTCAACGTGACATCAGAGTGAAGGATGTGACATCACCCCTGGGCACCCTGGGGGCACCAGAGAGGCCAAGTAGGCCCTCGGAGCTTTCAGTTCCCTTGGCCAAACCCGCCTGTAGCCCAGCCCGAGTTGTACTGTTTACACTCGGGCTAGCCGGAGACGTGGAGGAAGGGCTGGGGACTGGAAGGCTTCCCACCGCCACGGGGGCCGCCGCCCGGTGGCCGCTTGCAGTCCAGCTCCCTGACCGCAGCTGCCGGGCCTCCAACCTGCGGGAAAAGAAAGCTTCATTGAGCGGGAGGGTCGAGGGAAGGGGGAGGTGGCGCGGCAGCGGCCAGCTCCACGGGGGAGGGGAGGACCTAGAGGAGAAGAGGAGGGAACTGGCCTGGGAGGAATGGAGAGGGAAAGCGGAATGTGGGAGGGCTCTAGGGGACGTGGGAGGGACTAGCAGAGAGGGGGGAGAAAGGGGGGGTCCAGTCTCCCCTGGCCGAGCACTTTTTTTTTTTTTTGGAAGTCCTAGCACTAATCTTCAGGACCAGGACTCTTCCCCCAGACCTTAGGGCCCTGCCCAGCCAAAGGTAGGGGAGGCAACTGCCGGCCTGAGGAAGGGGAATTTGGGATGGAGAGGATGGTGGAGGGACCAGGGAAAAGGGGTGGTTGTGGGATGGAGTCCGGGAAACCAACCAACTAGGAGTTCTATTATTGTCAAGGGGGAGTGAGATACAAGAAGAGTGGGGAATGGAGCAAATATCGAAGGTGGGGGCTGCAGGGTGTTTCATGTGGGGCAGCTGGGAGGGCCCTAAGGCAGGGGGGCTCCTCTGTGAGGCCCTACCCCTGGGCCCTGAACCCAAATGTTTCCAAAACAAAGCTGTCTTGTTGAGCAGTTTGTCTGGTTTGGGGGAAGCATGTTCAGGGAGCCCCCTCTCTGTGGAGGGGCTATTCTCAGCGCTGGACAGAGAAGGCCTTGGGCAAGGAGTGAAGAACGCAACCTGGCCTCTGGTTGCTGGGTGACGGCCACACTGGTGTGGGCAGAAGGCTTGAACGACCTCACCCCATCCCCTGCCCAGCATGAGGCCTAGCACTGCTGGGTCCCTTGACCCTGCAGGGCATCTGAAAGTCTGTGTGCTGGGGAGGGGATGCTGTGGTTTCTCCACACACTCTTTGGTGTCTGCCCTCCCTGCCTGGGAAAGAAACAGAAATTTGACCAGATAGGTAATCTGCACAGGTAGGACTCCCACTTAGGGGATCCCAGATCTGAGGGTCTCCCAGGCCCCCTTTGCCTGCCTCTCTTCACTATCTTGCAACTGTCTGCCTAAATGGGGACATCTGTCATACCTCCTGTGCCTGCTCCTTGGAACTTGTCAATTTCTCTCCTCACATGTCTTCTGTCTCTCTCCTTCACTCCGCATTACTGTGGGCATGGTTTTTTTCTTGTCACCTTCCATCTATCTTCAATGTGTCTCTTTCTCCTGTCTCTGTTTTGCCCCCTTCATTCCCACAGTCTCCCTTCCTCTCACATCCTGTCTGTCCGGGCTTTCCTCTCCGTGTGTCTTTTCTCAGTCTCTTTTTATCTTGACCATTCTTGACAAGCACATGGCTTAAGACTGGTGAATGGGGGATAAATGAAGATGATTGGCAGAACTAGGGAAGGAAATATGGGTTGTAACTACTAATTATGAGTTATATTATTTTAAAAAGAAAAAAAGGACCCCTTCCCCCACCCCAATCTGTGTCCCTCCTTGACTGTGTCTCTTCCCTCATTTAGTATGTTTCTATCTCTCAGTCCCTAAGGGAATCTCCTTCCCCGAAACCTCCACCCCCACTCTGGCTTTACACACTCTCTGGGGTGTCCAGGCATTGCCTGCCATGCAACCTGTCAGCATCTGGCTGTGGAGCCCATGGGGCCTGCTGCTGTGCCTGTTGTGCAGCTTGTGCTTGGGGTCTCCGTCCCCTTCCACGGTCCCTGAGAAGAAGGCAGGAAGCCAGGGACTGCGGTTCCGGCTGGCTGGCTTCCCCAGGAAACCCTTTGAGGGCCGCGTGGAGATACAGCGAGCTGGTGAATGGGGCACCATCTGCGATGATGACTTCACACTGCAGGCTGCCCATGTCCTCTGCCGGGAGTTGGGCTTCACAGAGGCCAC
This sequence comes from Glaucomys volans, assembly GCA_020662805.1. Lineage (NCBI taxonomy): Eukaryota > Metazoa > Chordata > Mammalia > Rodentia > Sciuridae > Glaucomys > Glaucomys volans. The sequence continues at coordinate 78,242 of JAJEJO010004770.1, forward strand.
AGGCTGGACTCACAGTGCCAAATATGGCCCTGGAACAGGTAGGTGAGCAATGCTCCAGGCACAGCTTAGGTATTATCTGAGTGTGACCTAAGTGCAAAGAAAGAGAACACCAGAATGGCACAACCACTGGGACATAGGGCATCAAGAACAGCTAGTATCAAGTAAATTCACAGGTGACAAACCAGCCAACATAGTCACTTCCAGAGTTGTAACTTCAGGCTAGTCAGTGCTTTCTGTGAGCCTCAGATGTACCATGTGCACAATGACTAGATGGTTTGATGGTTTCTAAGTTCCTTCCTGCTGCAGAAAGATTATTGTAAAAAAAAAAAAAAAAACATGCATAAGGACAGCCCAGATACAAGTACAAGAGAGTTTGGTGATGATTAAAGTAGTCGATTTCAAGGGAAGCTGAGAGCTGGTCAATGATGTCTGGATGTTCCAATGTCAGAAGGAATCACAGATACTGCACTAACACAATCAAACTGGAACTGACATATAGGAGTGGGGATGGACTTAAGAGAAATTCTCATTGAAGCCCAGAGGTGCTGTACCATATGAACCCACAGTGGAATTGATGGATAGAAGGGAGTGCAGCCTGCAGCTGATCCCCCAGTTCCCATTAGCTAGACCAGCTTTGGAATAAGGTGTCCCATGCAGATGCCACATTTTAAGAGAAACAATAGAAAATGTAAATATTTTCAGGGGAGAGCTGCCCAGATGTGAAAGATTCAGAAGCCTAGTTTCAGGGAGAGTAGCTTAAGAAGCCAAAGGTTTGGTGTAGAAAGAAAAGGTCTTGAATAGCAATTACATAGTTGTCGTCAAATATGGAAAGGATAGTCATGTGACTGAGGGACTGAAAGGACTGAATCAGCATGGTCCAGGAAAGTCATAAAGAATCCCAAGGACTTTTTTGATGGTTACCAAGTCTGGTGGGCAGGAGGAAGGTATCCCAGCAGAAACTGGGTAAGTTCTATCAGGGTGTGAATAAGGGGGTCCCTGCACCTTGGCAGGAACAGACAACCTTTATGTTCCACCCAAGTCTGAGAGGAAGTCAGTGGGAATTCATTATAGTCCACACAGACAAAAGAACAAGAGACTATGTGGCAGCATAAACAGGACAAGTGCATGGGAGAATGCCAGGATGAGGAGAAAGGATCTTAGATTTCCAGGTCTCATGCATAGACCAAATTTCTAAGCCCCCCTTCATCGGCTCTGTAGTTTAAGCAAGTCACTTAATTTCTCTGAACCCAAGTCTATTAATATAAAATGGTCTTCTGGCAGCTCTGTTCTAAGAATGGTTAATTAATATACATACATGGTAGAGCACCTGGCACACAGTATGTACTTGATTAATTATAGCTATCATTGAATGGGTAAGAACTGATTAGAACTTCAGTGTTGTTTCTTAGTTTTTTATTCACCCTATTAAATTATTGAATATCCCCAGATCACCACCAATCTTCCATCAATCTTATGTCCTGTTTCCTTTTCCCCACCATGGTCCCTTGTCCCTTCTCCACCCCTTTTCCTACCAGAAAAAAAAAAAAAAAAGGGGGGGATGGTCAGGTCATGGCCAGGTGTGAGGACCTAATGTTCACTCTCCCCAGCATCCCCATCACCCCATCTTTCCGACCTAAGCTTCTCTCTACCCTCATCCCCCACCCCTTCCATAGGCCGCATCTGGCTGGACAATCTGAGCTGCAGTGGAACCGAGCAGAGTGTGACAGAATGTGCCTCCCGGGGCTGGGGGAATAGTGATTGTACCCATGATGAGGATGCCGGAGTCATCTGCAAGGATCAGCGCCTACCTGGATTTTCAGATTCCAATGTCATTGAGGTCTGCAGTATACACACCAGTCACACACACACACACACACACACACACACACACACCAACCAGGATGGCCAGAGAGCAAAGGCTGTAGGGTGGTTTTATGTAGTTAGAGAAGGTATTAAAGGATTAAAGGTAGGGGGGTTCCCATAAGCTGCCCCCATGTGGTGATTTGGATTGGTGGGAAGCTTGGAGGTAGGGGACAAATGATAGAACTCCTAGGAGCTGTATAATCCACTAGTTTTTATTAGTATTAGCATTCAAGGTACTAAACTTGGCATGAGTTTCTCCAGCTTCATTCCAGGTCACTCCAGAGGCATCCTGTGCTCTTCCTCTTCTTAAATGTTCCTGCTCTCCTGGAACATCTCCTTCTAACTTTCTCCGCCTTCAAAGTCATTTACTTGATGGAGCGCCCCCTCCTGCACCAGGGAAAGCTAGGTCTTCCTTCCTCAGAGCTTTTTGGCACTCTTAGCCATTTCTCAGTGCACAGCAAGTCCCTGCGGTTGCAGGAGGGTCCACAAACCTCAGACTGACAGTGGGCATGACATCTTTCCCACCCTGTCTCAGCCCCATCCCACCACTGGGTTTACAGCAAGCAAACTGAATTGGGGTTCCTTAAAGTTGGCAGGATATATGAGAGGTGCTGTTGGGATTCTTTCCCCTACTTGTGGTTCCATTGCCAGGTAGAGCATCACCTGCAAGTAGAGGAAGTGCGACTTCGACCAGCTGTTGGGTGGGGTAGACGACCCCTGCCTGTGACTGAGGGCCTGGTTGAAGTCAGGCTTCCTGATGGCTGGTCTCAAGTGTGTGACAAAGGCTGGAGTACCCACAACAGCCACGTAGTCTGCGGGATGCTGGGCTTCCCTGGAGAAAAGCGGGTCAACACGGCATTCTACAGGTGAGGAGCGCGGGCAATGCGTGGAGCGAACTGGGGCTGGGACATGTTCATGGAGGAATGGCGTTCAGAGACCTCTGAGAGGGTCAGAAGTGTTGTGGGTACGCGGGGGTCTGGAATAATGAAGAAATTGGGAGGCTGTTGCTAAGAGATCGCGTGGGACCATGAAGGGCTCCCCAAGGGAGATATGAAACGGGAACCGTGAGGTTCTCGCTCTCGCGCCTCGGAGCTCTGGGACTGCTGGAGTGGCTGCGGGTCGCGCTTGCGTGCGGGTGACGTCAGCTGACTGCTGGCAGATTCCCCCGGCCTCCGAGCGCGCAGAGCCTCGTGATTTCCGAACTCGGTGAGGGCCGCGCCCACCGCTCAGGGCGGCGCCTGGGTGTGTCCAGCGCAAGGCTGGACGCCGGGGGTCGGTGACTAGTCAGGGTGTCCCCGCCACCGGGTCGATCTGGGAGGGATCGGAGAGCGCTGGGAGAAACCTGCTCCACCTCGGCTCAAGCTGCCGACCTGGGGCATCAGGACTCTGGGGAAGTTCTCCAGAACATCCTTTGACCCAGGCGCCCGACCCTCTCCACCTAGCTTCCAGGGTTAACAATCACCCTAGTAACGGTTCTGTGCTTACAGCGTCTCCCTTCCTCAGAGCATCTAAAGTGGTCATTTTGAGAAACAGACTTTGGGAGCCATGCATATATTTGGAAATCTTTCCACTGTCTCTCTATAATCTATTTTGCAGGCCCAAAATGCTTATTTTCTTCAGCTCTTGGGTCAGTTTTGCTAAAAGGTCTCTTGACATTTAGATAACTTTCCACTGAGTTCACTATTTAAATGTGGTCTGGTAGGGTAAGGCACAGTAGAAATGCTCATGGTTGATTAAAGCATACCTCAAATTTGCATTGCTTTTCTGTTGAGGTAGCATCCACTGCTTGTATGGAATTTGTAATCACCTAAAACCAATTCGGATCTTTGCTTATCCTTAATTCTGATAGAGCAGCCTTTTTGAACCTGAATATATGTTGAGTTTACCCTATTGAGTTTCTTTGATACCTCATTTAAAAGCCATCTCATGCTGTTCCCATGAGATAATCTGGAGTCTTGACATGATTTCCCATCTGTCATCCCTGCCAACCTTCTCTGGTGGACAGACATAATAGCTATGCCTTCAGGCTTTCTCATGATGACTGTAAAAATCATTGTTGAAATGTTTAAAACTAAAGTCTAATTATTGCTGGGTATGGTGGCACTTGCTGTAATCCTAGCTACTCAGGAGGCTGAAAGAGAAGGATCACAAGTTCAAGGCCAGTCTCAGCAATTTAGCCAGGCCCTAAGCAACTTGGCAAGATCCTGTCTCAAAATAAAAAATAAAAAGGACTGCGGATGTATGTAGCTCAGTAGTGAAGCACCTCTGGATTCAATCCCCAGTACCATATAAATAAATAAAGTCTAATTCTTGCAAAAATTTCCTCTAGATTTATACCAAGCCTCTAATAATTAGTTGTGAAAATATATGAAGAAACACAGAACATTCTAATGATGTAGCCAACATTTAGCCATACTATCTAAAATGAAATCATGGGAGATTTTGTTAGTCTTTGCTAAAATCCAGATACACCATGTTCATAGCCATGAACTTCCAATTACTAATACTGTCACTAAAGGAAATCATAATGATTTGAGTATATTTTTGTTGAAATCCATTTCGATCTGTAAGGATTTTTTTTCCTAAATGCTCACAAATTTTCCATTTAATAAATTATTCTTGAGTGTTACATATCTATAGATTTTTCTTTCATTTACTTTTTGGAAGTCAATACATTATCTAATCTCCCATCTTTTCCACATTTCCTCAAATTTTCCTTTTCTTGGCAGTAAGACACATCTGAAAGTTCTTTCAGCTCTGGGGAGTATGCTTTATCTGGTCTGGAGAATGAAACCATTTGAAAACAGCTATGTGTTGTGCTTCTTTACTGTCATCCATTTGGGGCTATATGTCATTCTCTGTGCTTGTTCTTTACCTTTCCTAATTCAAACACCAGGTTCTGAAAGGACAATAGGACTTAAATAATAGGACTCATTCCAAGTGAAGAGAATAGCATGAACAAAGGTTTAAAGATTCATTTATCCAATGTTTATTTACTGAGACTGTACTAAGTGCCAGGTACTGTTGTAGACACTAGGGATTCAACAGTGAACAAAACACAAAAAAACCCTGATCTCATGGACTAAGGGAAAATCAGAAAATAAGTAAAATTATAAAATGTAAGGATGGTAAAGAGTACAATAAATAAAAATAAAGCAGGAAAGGGAGATGAAGAAATCAATGTGAGACTGCAGTTTTAGTAGTGATCAGAACTAGGCAAGGGGGAGGCCGTGCACAGGAGGATTGCAAGTTCAGGAACAGCCTCAAGCAGGCCTCGACAGATTCAGAGAAGCCTTTATTCCTTCGCACTCAGCATTAGTCAGACTCTCAGCAACTTTGCAAGACCCTGTCTCAAAATAAAAAGTAAAATCATTTAAAGGAGTTAAGGACATAAGTTCTGCAGACATATAGATAAACATTTCCAGGAAAAGAGATCATAAATGAAAAGATTCTGGAGACTGTGTGTGTAGTGGGGAAGGGGGAAAGGCATTCTTATTCTCCAGGGGCCATTGTGGCTGGATTTGTGAACAAAGGAGAAATGGTAGGAACTGATAGGGATGGTGAGCCAGACCAAGTAGGGCTGTTTGGGACATTGGCTTTTACTCTATGAGATAAGGAACCATTGTAGAGTTTGGACAGAGGTATGATAACTGACTTGTAGTTTTAACCTATTACTTTGTCTGCTTTCTTTATAGACTGTAGGGGAGGCATTATACACAAAAAGGCAGGGTAACTAGTTAGAGGTTATCTCTTGAAAGCCAAATAGAAAAAGCAAAATGTAATGGACCAACCAATGGACACGGTGGAAAAGGATCCAATTCTGTGTATATTTGTAGAGCTGACAGGATTTGCTGAAGAAATCAGCATCCTGAAAGAGAAAGAGGAGTTAGGTATCATTCCACAGGTTTTGGCCTCAGCTAAGTATAGTATTAGTCTTCACTGTTAAGGAAGACAGTGAGTGGGACATGTTTTCTTGGAGATAGAGAAGGGCATGGAGGTTAGACACTTGGTTTTGGACCTTTTAAATTTGAGATTCTTTCAGACGTCAAAATGGTGAGGCTGAAGAAGGTATTAGATATGTGACTCTAGAGTTCAGTTAAATAAAAGTATATAAAGGTCTGGGCTGAGGGTGTAGCTCAGTTATAGAGCTCTTCCCTAGTACATATAAAGCCCTGGATTCAGTCCTCAGTACTGGAGAAAATAAAAGGAATAAAAAGTTCAAAAACTAAACAGTAGCACCAAGGGAGTAAGTGTAAATTAAAAGGCAGGGGGGAAAGTCCAAGGACTGAAACTCAGGTAGTTTAAGTGTTAAAAGGCCAGGAAGATAAGATAGAAGATAAGATGAAATGGAAATTAGAAAGACTACCAGAAGAGTGTGGTAACCTGGAAGCCAAAAAAGGAGCTTCAAGGAGGAGAGAGTGACTGTATCAGTGCTACTGATAGATCTAAAAACAAGAGGACTGAGTGAACACTTGACTTCACAACATGAAAGTCATTGTTGACCCGGACAGAGATGATAATGAAAAAGTTATACTTGGAAGATAGTAAGTAGACAATAGTAAACTTTTGCTGAGGATTAATGAGAGATAAGAATGAATAGAATGAAGCCATAAAATGGGATTTTTAATGCCAGATTTGAGGATTTGACCATCACTTTATAGAAAAAAGGGTTAACTATAAAAGTATTTTTGGATAGGCAGTGATAAAATAAAGCCAGTGTTTTTGAAAATTTGCATGGTAGTGAGTGGGGAGAGGAAGGTCTAGATGCAGCAAACTAGTTAGACATTTGTTGTAAAGATGAAGTTTATCAGGAGAATGACAGCTAAGTTGAAGGGGAATGAATGGATGTAAGAAGGTTAATAGACTATGAAAAATGAGAGAAGAGACACCTAAGATGATTTTGAAGTTGCCTGAGAGAATCAGACATCTCTGGGCTTCAGATTAATAGAAATAGCTTTAGAGATGGGACAGACTTGGGAAATTAGAGAACCTGTAATTGTCTCAGGAATTTTTAGCCTGAAGTAATTTTCACAGAGCAGGAACATTTGCTGTACACTTGAATCTCATAATGAATCTGGGATCTAAAACCTGGGGAAGAAGATATGCTAAAGCACAGAGGTCATTCTTAGTGGGGAAAGAGATTACAAAAGTCCTGGGAGACTCTGCGATGGTGATGTGTACTAGATCTTCTTTCACAGGTCTGGTCAGACAGAGGGAGCATCCTTATAGGTAATACAATTATGAAAGATAGCCAAGACAGTATAAACAACTTTGCCCTCTTTAGAGGGAAAAACATTGATTTGCTGGCTTTTAGTGGAAGTCAGTGAGATCAGAACCTGATGTTTTTATCATTTTTAAACTTTTTTGGGTATTTCTATCCTAGAGCATGTGAAAGTTGTGAATTTTAGAAGAGAAGAATGTTCAGATAATAACTATTTACTACTTTTGAAATTGAAGTTGTAACAGCTTCGGTGCTGTTTAAGAAGTCATTCTTTAGCTCATTTCAGTTTTACAGATATTTATTGAACTGCTTACTCTTTGCCAAGGACTTCACAAGGTGCTGAAAATACAAAGGTGAATGAATCATGAGAGAAGTAATTAGGCACCAGATCACAGAAGACCTCAGAGGTCATGTGAAGTATTTAGGACTTCATAATAATGGGAAGCCATTAAAATGTGTTCTAATGAGGAGAGCTGTGAGATGACATGATCAGGTTTGTGACCCCAGAAGATCATTTTGACTGCACTTCTGAAAATAGTTTGGAGAAAAGCAAGAGTGAATGGATTGAGGGCTGGGGTTGTGACTCAGTGGTAGAGTGCTTGGTTATCATGTGTGAGGCACTGGATTTGATCCTCAGCACCACATAAAAAATAAAATAAAGGTCTATTTGCAACAAAAAAATATTTTTTAAAAAAGAATGAATGGATTGGATTGATATGTAGGAAGTAAAATTGACAAGACTTAGTTATTGATTGACTTCAGGAGCCAAGGGAAAGAGAAGTCAAGGTTGACTCCTAGGTTTTTGGACCAACTTTTGCTAAAAGAATTTTATTTGTTTGCTTGCTTGTTTGGTTTTGGATCTACATTACGTTTTTTTTTTCTATTTCATTAGTGACTTTTATTTATTTATTTATTTATTTATTTTTTATCCATTTAATTTTTTTTTCTTTTTTAATTTAATTTTGTTCATTGAACACAAATGGAGTACAGCTATTGTTTTTCTGGTTGTACACAAAGTAGAGTCACACCATCTGTGCATTCATACATGTACACAGGGCAATGATGTCTGTCACACATTCTGTTATTATTACCCCCCCACCCTGACCCCACCCCTCCCTTCCCTCTATGTTATCTATCCTTCCTCCATTCTTGCCACCCTTCCACCCCGTATTATGCATCATCTTTCACTTATCAGATTTTTTGATGACTTTAAGATATCTAAGCAGAAACACCAAGAAGATAGTGGGATATACAAGGTAGGATGTGAATGAGACCAACAACTATGGAGTAAGAATACTTACCAAAGGTTTTGTTTTTGTTGTGTGTGTGTGTGTGTGTTTTGTCTTGTTTTGTTTGGTAATACTGGGGATTGAACCTGGAGAGCTTTACCACTGAGCTACATCCCCTTTTTTTGTATTTTGTTTTTGTTTTTTGTTTTTGTTTTTGTTTTTGAGAACAGGATCTTGCTAAATTGCTTAAGGCCTCAAACTTGTGATCCTCTTGCCTCAGCCTCCCAAGTCACTGGGATTACAGGTGTGTGCCACCACACCCAGCTCCCTAGCCCTTTTTTTATTTTTCATTTTGAGACAGGGTCTCACTAAGTTGCCCAGACTGGTCTCAAACTTGCAACCTCCTGCCTGGCTCTAGAGTAGCTGGAATTACAGATGTGCACCACCACATCTGGCAAGAGTTCTGAAAATTTAAAGGACGAGATAAACTAGAAGCCTGCAAAGAGCAAGTAGAATTAGGAATAAAACGAGGCTATTGTAGTTTTATGGCAACCAAAGAAGGAGAAAAGACAGGAGAGTCAGATGGGTGGTGAGGTCTGTAAGATAAAGGCTGAAAGATGTCATCTGAATTTAATAATGTAAAAGTGATTGCAGAACGGTGGGTAGGGAAAATAAGAGAAAATGGGTTAAGGAATGAATGGAGAAAGAGGACATAGAAATGGTGAGGACTGGGGCTGGGACTGTCTTTCAGTGACAGAACACTTGTCTATCGTTCTTGGGGCACTGGGTTCAATCCTTGGCACCACATAAAAATAAACAAATGAAATAAAGACATGTTGTCCACCTACAGCTACGAAAAGAAAGAAGAAAAAAGAAATGGTGAGGACTGACAACTCCTCAAGTTTTTTGCTGTGAAAAGGAGAGGTGTGGGGTGGAGGGTGTATTTGTGTGTGCGCACACACGTGTGTGTAGGATTTGCACATGTTTAAGAGGATTCAGTTGAGAAGTAGTGTATGAGAAAGACAAGAACTGCAGGAGATGGAATTCAGAAACACTTGTGGGATGTCCTTAGAAAAGAGACAATTTGACAGAATAAGAAGCAGTTGTGCAGATGGAGGTAGGTTTTTAGTGAATTTAATAATGTAAATTTACTGAATTTAATAATGTAAAAGTGATTGCAGAACGGTGGGTAGGGAAAATAAGAGAAAATGGGTTAAGGAATGAATGGAGAAAGAGGTTCAAGAGAGAAACAAATGATAGGGAGAAACAAACACATCTATAAATGAAGACATGTACATCAAGACAAATATGAGCAAAGATCCTAAAGAAGCACCAGATCGGCGGGGCGTGGTGGCGCTTGCCTAGAATCCCGGCGCTTGGGAGGCTGAGGCAGGAGGATCGCGAGTTCAAAGCCAGCCTCAGCAACTTAGCAAGGCCCTAAGCAACTCAGTGAGACCCTGTTTCTAAATAAAATACAAAATAGGGCTGGGGATGTGGCTCAGTGGCCGAGTGCCCCTGAGTTCAATCCCTGGTTCCAAAAAAAAAAAAGAAGAAGAAGAAGAAGCACCAGATCATTCATAAAATATTTAGTAGATACACATCTAATAAATATTGATAAGATGAAAATATTTCAAACTACACACACACACACACACACACACACACACACACACACCCCTACCGTACAAGATCCTTAACTTAGAGAAGTTTTTTGTTTTGTTTTGTTTTTTTCTGGGAATCAAATCCAGGACCTCAAATGCTAAGCAGATGTTCTACCACTGAGCTACATCAGCCCATGAGGTATTTCTAAATTTCCAGATAATACTAAATTCTCAGTACTACACTGGAGCTCAAGATGGTCTCTTTGGGTTCATTGGTCAAAAAAAAATGCTAAATGTATTTGATTTTAGACATGTTTGAGAAAAAGACATTAAGAGGAAAAGTTTCACACCACATTTATAAGATGAAAGGTTCTAAACTCGCAGTGATGTCTCAAGAAAGGAAACTGAAAGCTGTATACTCTTCAGTAGGAATAGTAATTTGGATGTTTTGACCAAAAGACCAACTAAGTAGATACTCAGAAAGAAGCTGGGGCAGGAAATGCTAAACACCTTCTATCTGGTTTGAAATGCATATGATTGGGGCTGGAGTTGTGGCTCAGTGGTAGAGTACTCGCCTAGCATGTGTTAGGCATTAGATTCCATTCTCAGCACCATATGTAAAAATGAATAAAAATAAAGGTCCATTAACAACTAAAAGAAATAAAATTAGAATAAAATGCATATATTAAAATTCTAGTGCACCAATACACTTTGACAAAATATGACTTCTCAAAAAAACAGCAGAACAGGAACACTTTCAAAGAAAGGACAACTAAGATAATGACAGGGAATTTCATAAACTTGTAAGAGTAGACAGACAAGACATGCATTCATCTATATATAGTTAGACTAGACAGAGACACCATAATTAAAGTCTTCAAATTTAAAGGGAGGATGAGGGGAAAAACAGACCTGGTTTCTGTCTGTCAAGACATTAGACCTAAAGAAACCCCTCAAAGCAGGATGTAGTAACACACACCTGTAATCCCAGGGACTTAGGAGGCTGAGGCAGGAGGATTGCAAAGTTTGAGGCCAGCCTCAACAGCTTATGGAGACCCCTGTGTCAAAACACAAAATAGAAAAGGGCTGGAGATGTAGCTCTGTGGTAAAATGCCCCAGGTTCAATCCCCAGTCAAAAACAACAAACAAACAAACAAACAAACAAACAAAAATACTCCTGAAGAATAAAGTAAGTCAATTAATATTGTCCTGAAATATTTATTTCTCTGAAAGTAATTTTGGAAGATGAGCTCAATTTGTGAATGACCAAAGCACATGGAATTGGAACTTGAGTAGAAAGGGTACACTTCCTAATAAAGCCAATTTAATGTCCTCAGATATCCAGCCTTAGTCCTTGGTCATGATCTTGCAGCTTGGACCTGGACAATGTCAGAAGTCTTTCTTGGAAAGAGCACCCAAGGAAAACAATGATACAGTCAGCTTCACCAGGCCTGCCCCATGCTAGTTCTCTGTCCTAGCCTGTTTGGTCTGGCAGCCCTAATACTCCTGGTGCCCTTCCCCTGTGCCCTCCCCTGAGATTTGCTATCAATTTTTGAGGGGCCTGGTGTTGAGACACTGTTCATCCTGAGTACCCAGCTTTTGCTACTTCTTCCCTACCTGGCCATGAGCTCATGAGGCCAAATAGCTAGGAAGGGTAGAGCCCCAGGAGTATCTGATGATAGACTATCCTGCCATCAGGCATCCTTCTGACTGTTGGAAAGGAAATCTTGTCCCTGGTCCTGATGGCCCTGATCTTTTCTATTTGTTTCTACACTGATCCTGACTACTATTGTCTTATCCTCACAGAAAGTTGAGGAAGCGAGCGGCCAAAGCCTCGGCCCGACGCTCCAAGTCCCTTGGAAGGTAATGGGGCAAAAGCCCCGGGACCTCCTGCTCTCCCCTGAGGACCCAGGAGGTGGATGGATGGATGACAGACCATCTATGTCCATCCCAGAACCCAAGCTGATGGATTAGGAATGCGACTGGAGAATTGCCATTCCTGGGGGAAAGTGGGGAAGCAAGCATGCGATGGGCAAGCTTTGATTTTAGAAAACACAAGGAGGAAATACTGTAGGGATGACTGAGAAGTCCCTTATCTTTATACTTCCTCCAAATAGCTTGGACTGCAGCCTCTACCACCTGGATTCTTCCTCTCTCTCCCCAAATCCTCACCTCCCTTAGTTCACCTGCATTCTCATTCTCTCTCCTCCCTCAGACCTCCTTTGCTCTGCATGTGTTTCCATAACTGGATTTCCCATCATTATCACTGAATCCAGAGAACAGCATAAGTTCCTGAAGTACACACATTGTGGTGTTCAGCTGTGTATGGGGAGACCAGCAACCCTTTACTTTGTCCCTTCCCACACTCTGCATAAAAGTCCTTTCCGGAAACAGAAAATAACCCTCTCCATCTTCTGGGTCACATATCTAACCACTTCTTCCACCAACATCTTTCTCCTTTTTGCAGACCAATCATCAAGCTTAAAGTCAAACCCAAATCCCGAGTGGGCAGGGGGCCAATCAAGAGGTAAATAAAGTTGGGGTTGGATGGAGAGGAGCGGGAGCACAGAATCATGAAGTTGGAGGAATCGGGCTGTGGTCAGGGATGGATGCAAGAGAGGCCTCTTTGGCTGAAAAAGCTAACCACGAGGTGGAGGAGCAGGAGCTATGACAAACCCCCTTCCAGATTATGAAATTATTAAGTAAGGCTGGCCCTATGTCAATCTCTGGGGAATTAAGCTTGCATAGGATTTTTTGGGGGGGTGGATATGGGGATTGAACTCAAGGGCACTTGACCATTGAGCCACATCCCCAGCCCTGTTTTGTATTTTATTTAGAGACAGGGTCTCACTGAGTTGCTTAGTACCTCGCTTTTGCTGAGGCTGGTACCTCGCTTTTGCTGAGGCTGGCTTTGAATTCATGATCCTTCTGCCTCAGCCTCCCAAGCTGCTGGAATTACAGATGTATGCCATGCATAGGATTTTTGCATGTTGTCCCACGTTTGTCTCCTTCAGTGATTTCTAGTGGATACACTGGCACTTTTCTCCTTCAGACACTGTACTTACCTGTCCTCCAAAAAGTTAAGTTTGTCTAAAGAATCAATGTTCCTATCCTGCCTTTATATGATTAGGTTTCTTAAATGCTACCAGTTTATCTGAAGTGGAGTGAGAACTTTCCAGGGATGGAGTGAGATTCACAGTCCCTGCCTCTCTGACCCAGTTCACACAATTAGTCTCCCAGTTCCATAATTTTCTCTTGTGCTCCTTGAGAAGTCAAGGGAATGGGAAACTTCCAACCCTTCCTTTTAACTTATCTCTGAAAGGTAGTTTGCATATTAAAATTACATCTCTCTGACAATTTCTTTAGCAGTGATTGAGGTACAAAGAATTCATCTCTTTTACTGTCCCCTCCTTGCCTCAGCAAGTTCCAAGGTCACTCCTGGTATCCCTTATTCCCCGTTTCTCCCTCTAGTGATTGCAAAGTAGCTCAGAATTTGAGGGTGTTCTTGTAGTGCCCTTCTTAGCTTAGAGTATCTTTGCCTAACATGGCCCTACTCTGGACTACCCTGACCCCAACATTAAAGTACACACTGCTGTATTTATTTTGTTTGTTGTGGCGAACAGGAAAGAGAGAGTTTAGAAAATAGAAACTCTTTCCTTTGATGGCCTCTCTGACTTTCATTTGCAACAGAGCAGGCCTTTGAGGGAGTACCTTATCTCTTTGATCTTCAGGATCCATTTCTCCTGAATTTCCAAAGATATTCTGTAAAATTTTCAGGCTTCCTTTCTCTATTTTGTTACAAATTTTTTCCTCCTTCCTTTGTCTTCCTAGCAAATGCCTTCAAGTCATCATATTCCCCCTTCCTTCCACTTACATTGATAGGGCAGATTACTGTAATAATTCACCACCTGAACGGCCTCACAGATCCATTCCATCAATCTGCCTCCCATTATCTCTAGGCTCCACCCACGTGTTCTGCAAAGAGGATACTACTCTTATTTATTTTTTTATTTGTTTATTTATTTGGCAGTACTAGTGACTGAATCCAGGTACATTCTTATCACTGAGCTGCATCCCCACATCCCCAGCCCTTTTATTTTATTTTATTTATTTTATTATTTTATTTTATATTTAATTTAATTTAATTTTATATTTTATTTTATATTTTATTTTATTATTTTATTTTATTTTATTTTATTTTATTTTATTTTATTTTATTTGAGGCAGGATCTTGCTAACATGCTGAAGCTGGCCTAGAACCCTTCTACCTTAACTTCCAGTCTCTGGATTACAGGTGTGTGGCCTTTGAGGTTACTTCTCTTTTCCACACACCTCACTGCAATCTCTCATTGTACAAAATCGCCCCTACTTCCCCTCCTCAAGCATCTCTCTGCAGTATTTCCAAGCCTTACCATCTCTAATTTACTCCTACTTTCCTGCTCAGATATCTGAGAGACATTGTTGGGTTCAAATTGTAGGAGCTATGGACTACCTCATTAAAGACTTCTACAGCTCAGTTCAGGTCCTGGGCTATCTTTGTCATTGTTATTCCCATCCATTTTCCTTCTCTGACCATGTGATTCCTCCAGCTTTGTCTGTCCTGCATTTATATGTCTTTATTCCTCCTTATGCCATCACCAGTCCTTTTTTTCTCTTTCTTTTATTTGTTCTTTTTAGTTATACATGACAGTAGAATGTATTTTGACATATCATACATACATGGGGTATAACTTCCCATTCTTGTGGTTGTACATGATGTGCAGTTACACTGGTCAGGTATTTATACATGAACATAGGGAAGTTATGCCCGATTCATTCTACTAACTTTCTCATTCCCATCCCCTTGCCCTTTACCCTAATCTACTCCTCCCTCTCCTCCTCCCTTCCTGCCCCCATTGTGATGCAACATCCACATATCAGAGAGAACATTTGACCTTTGTTTTTGGGGGCTTGGTTTATTTCACTTAGCATGACGGTCTCCAATTCCATCCATTTACCAGAAAATGCCATAATTTCATTCTTCTTTATGGCTGAGTAATATTCTATTGTGTACATGTATCATGTTTCTTTATTCATTCATCTGTTGAAGGATACCTTGGTTGGTTCCATAGCTTAGCTATTGTGAATTGGGCTGCTATGAACATTGATGTGGCTGCATCGCTATAGCATGCCACCAGTCCTTCCTATGGCCACCATTTGGTCTGTTCTTCCTATAACTGCACATTATACTCTGCCTTACAGAAGCCCCTCTGGCCTCTGGAAAACTGTTTAGATCCAAGATTTCCTCATCCTGTGCATCCTGACTTGCTCAGTTACTTCAATCTCAGCATGATAGACAGGTCTGCCCACTCTGGCTATTTAGGCTCCCATTGGTGTTGGCCACTCCCCACTGACCATTGCTTCCAGCTATATAGTCCTGGCTTCCCATTTGGTTGGCACAACAGCCTAAGCTCCTAGCTCCCTTAGGAAACCACTGCAAACAAGGTTCATGTCAAGCAAGTCAAGACTGGCCATCCTTCCCCTAGGGTTCTTTGTTGCAGAAGGTCCCCAAGAACCCTCCTGTCTGGGTAGTTAAGGCACTCTTGGCAATTCCTGTGTCTCTCTCAAGGGAAGCATGGAAGGGGAAAAAGAGGGAATATGTGGTCATGAAAGGTTGTGGGGATGGTGGAGCAATGGAGTGGGCAAAGGTTTGTGGGGCACAGAGGCAGGAGCATTGTTTTACCCTACTGCACCTCACTCCTGTCCCCCCAGGCTGCTGGCCCAGCGGCAGCAACACTCCTTTGGTCTGCATGGGGTGGCGTGCGTGGGCACGGAAGCCCACCTCTCCCTCTGTTCTCTGGAGTTCTATCGTGCCAATGAAACCACCAGGTGCCCTGGGGGGGGCCCCTGCGGTGGTAAGCTGTGTGCCGGGCCCTCTCTACACGGCGTCCAGT
This sequence comes from Glaucomys volans, assembly GCA_020662805.1. Classification (NCBI taxonomy): domain Eukaryota; kingdom Metazoa; phylum Chordata; class Mammalia; order Rodentia; family Sciuridae; genus Glaucomys; species Glaucomys volans. The sequence continues at coordinate 94,089 of JAJEJO010004770.1, forward strand.
GGCCAGAAGAAGCAACAACAGTCGAAGCCTCAGGGGGGAGGTGTGTGAGACAGTGACTGACCTTTCCCAGCCCAGGTGGAAAACCCTTTAGCCTGGCCAACCCCCTCCCACTAAACACAGCCCTGACCTTTGAGAACAGAGAGGAACCTTCCAGGGGGTGGGCCACAGACATGACACCACCCACTCCCTCCTACCAAAAGTTCTACTTATCCCTGTCCAGACTGTTTCCATTCACCTCTCTTGGGCACATCTCTCCCCTCTACAGGCACGTGTGCGTCTAAAGGGTGGAGCCCACCCTGGAGAGGGCCGGGTGGAAGTCCTGAAGGCTGGCACATGGGGCACAGTCTGTGACCGCAAGTGGGATCTGCAGGCAGCCAGTGTGGTGTGTCGGGAGCTGGGCTTTGGCAGTGCACGAGAGGCTCTGAGTGGTGCCCGCATGGGGCAGGGTGAGGGGGCAGGAAGATGGGAGGGAGATGGAAGGAGGAGGTTCACATTCCCAGGGGCATATTCCTTGGAAAGGTAGAGTCCCCTGGGCAACGAAGGTCTGGTTACAAACTCCTGAGCTTTGATTTCTCACCCTAGGCATGGGTGCCATCCACTTGAGTGAAGTTCGATGTTCTGGCCAGGAGTCCTCCCTCTGGAAGTGTCCCTATAAGAACATCACAGCTGAGGACTGTTCCCATAGCCAGGATGCTGGAGTGCGATGCAATCTACCCTACACTGGGGTAGAGACTAAGGTTAGTCATACTTTCCACCTTGGTTCAGGTCTTCATCTCTCATTTTATCCAGTCCTGACCTCCATTCTACAGCCTGATGGCCCCCAGTCCATTGCCCCATGTCCCTGCCGTCCTGCAGCTCCTACCTGACCCCACCACCTGCTAGCCTTTTCTGTGCCTCTGAATCACTCTAGCCACATCCCTCCTACAGACCCCACCACCCCACCCCAAAAACTTCCCCTAGTGCTTTTATTCTGTCACTACAGATCCGACTAAGTGGGGGCCGCAGCCGACATGAGGGACGAGTTGAGGTGCAAGTAGGGGGACCTGGGCACCTTCGTTGGGGCCTCATCTGTGGGGATGACTGGGGGACACTGGAGGCCATGGTGGCCTGTAGGCAACTTGGTCTGGGCTACGCCAACCACGGCCTACAGGTAAGTAGGAAGGAGGGGCAAAGATATTGTCTCCAAAGCCTGTTTTGGGCAAAGGACTGCAGAAATGAGTCCCTTGGCCCACAAGGCTGGATCCTGGGGCCTCACAGAAACACCTATGTATGTTCCCAGGAGACCTGGTACTGGGACTCAGGGAATATAACCGAGGTGGTGATGAGTGGAGTACGTTGCACAGGGACTGAGCTGTCCCTGGATCAATGTGCCCATCACAGCACCCATATCACCTGCAAAAGGACAGAGACCCGCTTCACTGCTGGAGTCATCTGTTCTGAGAGTGAGTGAAGGTTAGGGTGTCACAAGTAAGGGAAGGGAGGCTCTGGGCCACCCCTTCATAAGGAGAGGAGAGATAATAATTTGGAGGGGTATACCTTCCCCATGGAAAATCAATGTCACACTAGGTGGAGTGGAAGCACCCCCATCTATCCCTGGCCCTCAGCAGTAACTCCCATCACTCTTCTTCCTTTCCCATGCAGCTGCCTCAGATTTGCTGCTGCACTCAGCTCTGGTGCAGGAGACGGCCTACATCGAGGACCGGCCCCTGCACATGTTGTACTGTGCTGCAGAAGAGAATTGCCTGGCCAGCTCTGCCCGTTCAGCCAACTGGCCTTATGGCCATCGGCGTTTGCTCCGATTCTCCTCCCAGATCCACAATCTGGGACGAGCAGACTTCAGGCCCAAGGCTGGGCGCCACTCCTGGGTGTGGCATGAATGCCATGGGTGAGAGGGCAGAGGGTGACAAGTAGAAGGGCAAGGCCACAAGGGAGGAGGCAAGCCTGCTGGAGTCAGGGAAAGAAACAGGAATCCCCTTGTCCCCACAGGCATTACCACAGTATGGACATCTTCACTCATTATGATATCCTGACCCCCAACGGCAGCAAGGTGGCTGAGGGCCACAAAGCTAGTTTCTGTCTAGAAGACACTGAGTGTCAGGAGGGTGAGTTGGGGCCTAGAATATACTTCAGCATCTCCAAAGCACAGCATTTCCTTTTACTGACGTATGCCAATCCCTTCAGATGTCTCCAAGAGGTATGAGTGTGCCAACTTTGGAGAGCAGGGCATCACTGTAGGTTGCTGGGATCTCTACAGGCATGACATCGACTGTCAGTGGATTGACATCACAGATGTAAAGCCAGGAAACTACATTCTCCAGGTGCCTGAAGTCTGGGGCTTCCAAGATGGCAGGTGGGAATGGGTATTTTATACATATTTGGACTTGAGAACTGCAGCTGGGACAAGTGACCTTTTTAACCAACAGGTGGTCATCAACCCAAATTTTGAAGTAGCAGAGAGTGACTTCACCAACAACGCAATGAAATGTAACTGCAAATATGATGGACATCGCATCTGGGTGCATAACTGCCACATTGGTATTTGATGGGAAGAAAAACCCCAGGAAAATAGGGGGAAGGGAGGAAAGGCCTTCATTCTCTTTTCCCTAAGTGGTTTCTGCATCGTCCCACACACTTGTTTCATTTTGTTTTTGGTTTTTGTTTGTTCTTTTGGTAACAGAGATTGAACCCAGGAGCACTTAACCACTGAGCCACAAAAAAAAAAAAAAAAAAAAATTATATTTTATTCTAAGACAAGGTCTCACTAAGTTGCTTAGGACCTTGCTAAATTGCTGAGGCTGGCTTTGAACTTGGAGATCCTTCTGCCTCAGCCTCCCAAGCCAGTGGGATTCCAGGCTTTATGCCACCATGCCCAGCCCCCACACACTTCTGGACCTCAGTCTCTCCACTTCTTCCAATCCTTCCCCACAATGGATCTGTCTTCCTGCCCCTATGCAGGGCATTCCCCCACACTGCCTGTCTACTCTGCAGGTGATGCCTTCAGTGAAGAGGCCAACAGGAGGTTCGAGCGCTACCCTGGCCAGACTAGCAACCAGATCATCTAAAGGGCGGGCCACCACCCTCTTCTGCAAACCACCACTGGCCCCCAATGGCAGGGGTCTGAGGCTGCCATTACCTCAGGAACTCACCACAGAACCCCTGATGTCAACAGGCCTGCTGCACCCATCCACCTGTGCACTATGGATGTGGAACTATCAAGCAGAAATTATTGCCCTCTCCCTAGGCCAGCTGTCAGTATCTGTGGCAAAGTATGGGGAATCTCTGCTCCCAGGCCCAACACCGAGCAGAACACACCACAAAGAACAGCACCTAACTGCCCAGAACAAGAGATGGCAGCAGCCCCAATTTTCTTGAATAGGGAGGTCAGGATGGTCAGCTCCCACAGCTCCCCTAGTTTGAGGGGACTACAGCTTTACCTCTAGCCTTTAGGTGGGCAGAAAGATCCAACCCCCCCTCCCATTTTTGACTATAACATGTTGCTAGGTATAATTTTATTTTATATAAAAAGTGTTCTTGTGATTCTTCAGAGCCCAGGAATTGGTGCTGGTGATTGGAGGGACCTGCCCCCCACTGGTTCATTGAATCCTCTGTCCAGGTGCCCTCAGAACCCAGGCTAGGAAGGTCAAGAGGAAATCAGAGCAAGAGCCTCACACTCTTGCTAATCCAGTCATTCCGTGACCTCAGGGGTCACATATAAGGTCAGTGTTTCTGGTCCCCGCCGGATCCTCACTGCCAGCTGGGATTGGGTTCTAACAGCTTCATAAACATCTTCAGCATTTTGTACCAGCTGCTCCCCAATGGCCAAGATCACATCACCAGGCCGTAGACCAGCCCTGTGAAGAAAGATGGAGAGAAAGGGAGTAGACAGTCCACTTCAAGGACACACACACACACCTCTCCCACCCCATCTCACAGAGCAGTCTCTCCTTCACCTGTGTGCAGGGGAACCCAAGATGACTTTATGGATGAGCACACCATGCTGAACATCAGGAAAGCTTGGTTCTCGAAGCTGTAGTTCAGCAAGGATGCTGAAAGGACACAGATCACCCTATAAGTCACACCCAGGCATTCTCCTCACTTCAAGACTCTCATCAGTACACTGGCAAATGTATGGCTAGGACACACACTAGGTACTACAGATATGAAGGCAGTTCCCTTTCTGCCTTTTAGCAGTTAGGAAGTACAATATGTACATAAAAGAGAACTGATTCCAAATGACACACAGAGAATTAAGTCAATAGCACTGATGTCAGTCTAGAATCCTGAGAAAAGCTTTAAGGCGGAGAAGAACTCAAGCTGAGACTTCAAGGATAGGTCTGATATTTACATAAAACAAGAACAGCATAAATAAAGACCAAAGAGTAGGAAATCAGGTTGGCTGAAACAAAATAGTACTATAGGAAGTAACAGGAGCCAAATCTGGAAGGCTGCTGAGACAGGTGGAAAACGGCCATGAAGTCCCAGATTAATGGACTGAAAACTTTAAATCCCAACAGTAACAGGATGGAATCAATCAATAACAGGTACAAGATGGGGTAGTATAAAGAAATCAAATTGTGACAGTGAGAGGCAGCTCATCTTAGATGCTAAGATAGAGGTGAGAACAAAGCTCAATAGAGGGATCAGTAGCTCATCACTGCAGTGTGGGGAGAAGTTTCCAAGGAAGAATGGGTAAAAGAGACCTGTCATCTGGAGATGGGAGTAAGCAAATAGCTTCGACCAGGTGGCCCTACATTCACTAGTCCTAATGCTCATACCTGGGAGTAAGAGTCAGCATCATCACCCCAATGTAGCGGCGCTGGGACCCACTGATTCCAAACCAGGAGTCTGTGAAAAGAGAACAAATAAGTCCCACTCAGCTACATCTTTTCTTCCCTTCCCTCTTCTCCCAATATAATCCCTCTCCAGTAAGTCCCCTCCCCAATATCCCATCCACCATTTTAAAAGTACCCCTTTCCCTCTAAGCCAAGCTCACTTTTCTTTTCCCCACGATGCAAAAACTCTCTAAGGCGATCAGAAGGGATAGCAAAGGAGATTCCAGCTGTGACCTTCATGGTGTTCACTCCAATCACCTCCCCATCCTGCAGGGACACAACCCAAATATAGAGTATGGGATGGGAACACCTGAACAGGAGTAGCAGATGCTATTGAGGGGATATGGTTGGACACTGGGAGATAGGCAACAAAGACTGCACAGAAACTTGGTCAAACATTAGTAAGTTACAGAAAAAACACCCTTTTCACATTATCCTGGGGCAGGGATTCTTAGAAGAAAGGATATCACACTTACCAAGTTAACCAGGGGACCTCCAGAGTTTCCAAACTGCAGGATAAGAAAAAAATATGGAATAATTCTAAGGATTCTAAGCCTAGAGACATAACCAAGATATAGGCACTTTCTCCAAATTCTCTCCTCTCCCAGCCCATGAATGAGTGGCTAAATTTTTTCAGCCCAATCTCTGAATATAGGCTCATAAGTTGGTCCCTGTACCACAAAACCTCTCTTCCCTGCCCCAAATCATTTGTCATTTCTCACATATCAGGACGTACATCAATAGCTGCATCAGTTTGAATGTATTCCACATTGGTTTGCGGGAGTCCCAGGTCCCTGGCTGGACGCTGAGCAGAGCTGACTATGCCAGATGTGATTGTGTTCTGCAGTGCAAATGGACTTCCCATGGCAACAACAAACTCCCCTTGCCGGACATCAGCTGACCGACCCAGGGGCAGTGTGGGGAGAGGCTCCTAAGGAAGAATGAGGGGAGGGCTGTCATCTGGAGTTGAAAGCAAACAGTTCCAACCAGATCTAGACTGCTCCAACCCCACCTTGGTCTGAATCCTCAGCGTGGCAATGTCTGCCACAGGATCCACAGCTGTGACCATGGCCTCATATGTGTCACCACTAGGCAGCCTCACACGGACTCGGCGCCGATCGGCCACCACATGGGCATTGGTAACGATGAGCCCGTCGGCAGCCACCACAAATCCTGAACCATTTGAGATAGGGACTTCGCGGCCAGAGAAAGGGTGCCTGGAATAGGAGAGGGAACCACTGAGATGAGGAAGCCCCGGTTCCTCCAGCTCACCCGCCCTCAGGCCCGCGGCTTGGATGCCTCCCGTTATACCCCACCATTACCGGTCCAGGATCTCGATATAGACCACAGCAGGTGCCGTCTTCTCCACCACGTCTGCGATGAAGTTGTACTGGCTTCGGGGTGAGGTGGGCGGCGGAGCAGGGACCGCAGCAAGGACCGCTGGGGGACCCCGACCCCCGCCCCACAACAAGAGCAGCACAGCCCCCCCGGCGCCCAGCGCTACCGCCAGCCACACGCGCGGGCGGGTTCCAGGGGTCCCCGAGGACTCCTGGGTCGGGGAATCTGTGGTCTCAGCAGTCAGTCGTGCCCGAGGATCCGGGGTCCCAGACGTCAGATATGCCCGGGACTCACGGACCCCCACAGACAATCGGGCCCGGAGACTGGGGGTCCCATAAGTCACCCGGGCCTGGGGGTCAGGAGTGCCTGACGTCAGCAGGGCCCGGAGGTCAGGGGTCAGCAAAGGTCCCTTACCCCAGAGAGTACCCCCCAAAGCCCGCCATCCCCGGAGGCTCCAGCCTGCACCCCGCCCCGCCCTCAGCGCAGCCATCAGCTCCGCCTCGGTTGCCTCCTCGCCCGCCCTACTCAGAGGCGGTGCCCCGGACGCTAGCAGGCGGACAGCGGGAAGCGGGGCACGCTGGTACCTGAAGTCCTCTAGAAGTGTACGCCGGGTCCCAGGATTCCCGGAGGCCGACTCCGCCCCGCTCCGCGAATGCCGGGAATTGTGGTCCCCGCGGGACCTGAGTTCTCAGGCGGCCCCAGGGTCCGCGGGGCATGCTGGGACTGCAAGCCCTTCCGGGGCGCCTCGGACTTCGGTCCGGGCACCCGGGCGGATGCCCTAAGACTCCGCCTTCCCAGGAGCCCCTGCGGCCCCGCGCGAAGATGGCGGCGGCAGCGGCAGGGTTTCCCTGAAGCAGCTGCGATGGAGCCTCCCCCGGCCCCGGGGCCGGAGCGGCTCTTTGACTCGCACCGGTAAGAGCCCTGAAGAAAAGAGGCCGGCTCCCACGTCCTGTCGGCCTTCGGCTCCTGATCACCTCGCCTTTCGCCCCCAGGCTCCCGGGTGACGGCTTCCTGCTCCTCGCTCTGCTTCTCTACGCGCCCATCGGGTTCTGCCTCCTTGTCCTGCGTCTCTTTCTTGGGATCCACGTCTTCCTGGTCAGCTGCGCGCTGCCAGACAGCGTCCTTCGCAGGTTCCGACTCGGACGCTCTGGGAGTATCTGGGCTGGGACTGGCCGGAGGTCGCACAGTCACTACAGCCTGTGTCCCCAGGTTCGTGGTACGGACCATGTGTGCTGTGCTGGGGCTGGTGGCTCGGCAGGAGGACTCCGGACTCAGGGATCACCGCGTCAGGGTCCTTATTTCCAACCACGTGACACCTTTCGATCACAACATAGTCAACCTGCTCACCACCTGTAGCACCGTGAGTGGGGGCGAGGCCGAGAGCGCCACCGGGTGGATCACTGGGCCCAAACTCATGGCTCACCTTTCCCGGCTTGGGTTTCTCTTGGAAGATACTGAGTCTTGCCCCTAACCTCACTCCACTACCCCTCGTCTCATTTATTTTCTTATTTCCTTCCATTCTTGCTTTCTCTTCTCCCATTTACCAGCCTCTACTCAATAGTCCCCCCAGCTTTGTGTGCTGGTCTCGGGGCTTCATGGAAATGGATAGGCAGGGGGAGTTGGTGGAGTCACTTAAGAGATTCTGTGCTTCCACGAGACTTCCCCCTACTCCTCTGCTGCTGTTCCCCGAGGAAGAGGCCACCAATGGCCGGGAGGGACTCCTGCGCTTCAGGTGAGTGAGCACAGGTATCTGGCTCCAACTGGTTGAGGTGCAGGGCCCTTAGGTTTTCACAACCTTCAGCCCCTGTCCCACTCAGTCCTAGTTCATTTCCTTTTTGTCACTTTTAGTTCTTTGAAGGGATCTCTTATTTATCAACTTGTGCAGTTGGACAGTTTACTGATCTGAGTTGGGTATGAGCTGCTGGCTGGGCTACCTGGACTCCCATCCTAATCTCTTTTCTCTTCTAGTTCCTGGCCATTTTCTATCCAGGATGTGGTACAGCCTCTTACCTTGCAAGTTCAGAGACCCCTGGTCTCTGTGGTGAGTGTGTGCTGAACAGGGAATCTCTGGGGTTTGGAGGGAAACTTTCCCACCCCTGGCCCTGGCTTAGGCCTCACTTCATGCCCTCCCCTCAGACGGTGTCAGATGCCTCCTGGGTCTCAGAACTGCTGTGGTCACTTTTCGTCCCTTTCACGGTGTATCAAGTAAGGTATTAACTGTCCTCAATTTTTGATGGCTGGGGAGAGGCTCACCTCAAGATCAAGGAAATACTGGCCTCTGCCTTGTCCATTTGTAGATTTTTTTTATTATTAAGATTCTACCACAGAGGCAATGATATTTATTATTTCCCCACCCTCACCACTGAAGGTACCGAAGTAAAGAAGGGATGACAGACTCTGTGCTTAGTTCCCTAACATGGCACTGAATTTTTTTTGCAGGTGGCTTCATCCTGTTCATCGCCAGCTGGGGGAGGGGAATGAGGAGTTTGCACTTCGTGTACAACAGGTGATAGGGTACACAGGCTGGATGGAGGTACCACCTTGGGAAGAGGAGTCAAAAGGCTTAAGATCTTGACACTTCTAACCTTGCAATTTTCCTAGCTGTTGGCCAAGGAATTGGGACAGACAGGGACACGCCTTACACCAGCAGACAAAGCAGAACACATGAAGCGACAGAGACACCCCAGACTGCGCCCGCAGTCAGGTGTGTGTTCTCTATATACAAAGCTTTTTGGTTTTGGTCTTGTTTGTTCATTTTGTTTTGTTTCAGCCTATTGTGATTTCCTTCTTCTGAGATAATCAGCCTCTCCTCCTTCCTAGTTCTGTATTTACCATGTATCTGTATCTGATTTTTTCTTTATTCTGTTTTTCCTTTTTTTTTTTTTTTTTTTTTTTTCCTGCAGCCCAGTCTTCTTTCCCTCCCTCTCCTGGCCCTTCTCCTGATGTACAACTGACAACTCTGGCTCAGAGAGTCAAGGAAGTTTTGCCCCATGTGCCATTGGGTGTCATCCAGAGAGACCTGGGTATGGGAAAGGGTGGCCGCATATAGTGACAAACACAAGGAGGAAAAGTGGGTTGTAAAGGAAGAAGATGAGCAGGGAATGGACTCCCTTCTCCTCTCTTCCTTTCTTCCCAGCTAGAACTGGCTGTGTAGACTTGACCATCACTAATCTGCTTGAGGGGGCTGTGGCTTTCATGCCTGAAGACATCACTGAGGGAACTCAATCCCTGCCCACAGCCTCTACCCCAAAGGTGAGATCCACGAAGTGGTCAAGTCCAAGATTTAGGGTAGGTTGGGGCAGTCTACACATACCCTATCCCTGGTTTCTCTTTTTGATCCTGAGAC
>JAJEJO010004771.1:0-33512 GCA_020662805.1 Glaucomys volans
ATGAATGCACAGATGGTGTGACTCTACTTTGTGTACAACCAGAGAAACAATAGCTGTACTCCATTTGTGTTCAATGGATCAAAATTAAATGAATCAAAAAAATAAATAAATAAAAGATTTTTAAAAATTTCATATTAGTTGCCAGCATTTTAAAATCATGAGATACCATATAAAATTCTGGGTTATTAGTTTTCTTTAAACTTTGGGAGATCTAGCATTACTGTACTCACATTCTTGCTTAACTAAACAGTAGCTGCCAACTTAACTGAGTAGTAGCTGTTCACAATTCCATATTACTCCATATTACTTCCATCACTAGGCCCTATATCAAATGTTCTTTACCATTATAAATTCACCATTGATCTTTCCAATAATTGAGGATTGTTTTTCTATGCCAGTTTATAACAAAAAATAAGAAATGAAAGCTAGCATATGCCATAATTCATTTTCTGATGCTATAGCAAAATACCTGAGGCTGGATACTTAATAAAGAAGAGATATTTATATGACTTACAGTTTTGGAGACTGATAGTGTAAGATGAGGGGCCTTGTCTGATCAACCTCTGGTGATGATATGCAATGGTGGGAGTGTGTATGATATCATATATAAATACAGGAAGCCAGAAAGATTGAGAGGCCAATTTTGCTCTTTATATAACAACTCACTTTAATAGAAACTAATTGGAGTCTCGGAAGAACTACATTAATTCTCTCCAAGGATGAAACACCCAATGACCAAACCACCTCTCAGGAGGCCCCAGTTCTTAAAGGTTCTACCACCTTGACACTACCGTACAGGGAATCAAGCTTCCAATACAAGAATATTTCAGGGATGTACTCAAATGTATCCAAACCATAGCAAACAAGAAGGGCAATGTTTTTCCAGAAAAAAGAAAGGAATTTAAACCGAATATATTACACTCAATGTTATACTCTGTCTGGCTCCCACAGCAATCACAAGGATACTTGTTTTGTACCAATAGAAGATTCAATGCGAAAACTGCCAACCAAGAAAAGTGTGTATGGAAAAATTGCACTTTAAAATGAAGGAGAAGTAAGCCTTTCTCAAATAAGCAAAATCTGAGGGAGTTCATCATCACTAGATCTGTCCTAGAAGACAGTGCTAAAAGGAGTTCTATAAGTTAAAATGAAAAGATGCTGAAAAGTAACATAAAAGCATATCAAAGAATAAATCTATCTGATAAAGGTAAATATATAGATGAACACAGATTACAGCAATACTATAACGGTGGCACATAAATCAAATTTTACTCTGATATAAAAGTGAAAATTATTAAGAATATTTTTAATCATAAACTTATTATATAATAACTCTACCTAATATGATTAAAATATTGAAATCTTTTGTACAATATAGTGCATATATTTAACAATATTATATACTTAAAAGTTGCTGAGAAGGTAGATCTTCTGTTAATAGTCTTGTCACAAAAGAAGAATGAATAAATAATACAAGTAATGGCAGTGGGAGAAATTTTGGATGAATATATTTATGGTCTTGACTGTGATGGTGGCTCTCCAAATTAATTAATTTATATATATTATGTATATCTTTGCATTTGTCAACCATACATCAATAAATGTTTTAAAAATAAGATTTAGGACTGGGGTTGTAGCTCAGTGGTAGAATACTTGCCTAGTATGAGTGAGGCATGGGGTTCAATCCTCAGCACCACATGAAAAAGAAATTAAAAAATAAAGGTTAAATTCTTTTAAAATAATATTTAATAGGGAACTAATTAAACAAGAGGCCCTTCTAGCAATGTATTTAATTATTGCATAAATCAACTCTTATGAGACATTTTAGAAGCATAAAAAGAAAATTATTTTTGTTGCTTTTTGTAACTTTGATTTATAACTTCATTTTATTTAATCCATTTCTCACTGCCACCAAACATGTATCCACTGCACTTCACTGTGTTTCATTTTGTATCAAATCTTGTATTGAAGGAAGCTTCATTTCATATAAGAACAGTGAATTTAAGATTCTTGGGTTTCAAGTCCAGGGGATATAATTTTTCCAGGTGTTCAGTAAAGCCTCAGGGCAAGACTTGTCTGAAATATGACTTCCAACACCCTGCTATGATTCACAGTATTATAGTTGGGATATGAGATGTCCCCTGAAAGCTCATGTGTGAGACAATGCATAAATGTTCAGAGGTGAAATGAATAGATTATGAGAAAGATAACCTAATAAGTGGATTAATCCATTGATATAGATTAACTTGGTGGTAACTTTGGGTAGGTAGGGTGTGGCTAGAGCAAGTAGGTCTCTGTGGGTATGCTGTTGGGGATTATATGATCCTTGGATCCCTGCACTGGAGATCTCCCTGCTTCCTGTCTGTTATGAGCTGAGGAGCTCTCCTCTGCCACACCCACAATGTTTTGCCTTATCTGGGGCCTAGAGCTTTTGGAATTGGCTGACTATGGACCAAACCTCTGAAACTCTGAGCCAAAATAACATTTTCCTCCTTTAAGTTGCCCTGATTGGCTATTTTGGTCACTAAAACACACAGAATTATGCATCACAGTTTTTCCTTTAGGTTAGGAAATATAAGTTACCTAAAAATGTAAACCTGATAGGGTTGAGGTACAGTGGGTACCCTAAATTGATATGAAAGCAGGCTATGATCCATCTGCTGGATAGCAAACTTTGATGTAAATTGTGGGCAAAGCCAAGAAAAGAGATCTAAAATCTAGAATTCTAGTTAAGAATAAACCATAAAAGATATCTAAGCCCAGTTTCCTTCCCAATGTAGGGATTTTGTTCTCTGTATTATACCTGAAATGGAACCATTCAACTTACAGAAAGCCTACTCCTTTAAAAATTAGCCCATTCCATTGTTCTCAATTCTAATCCCTGGGTATTTTAACTCTCTATTAATTCAGAATACAGCTCTCTCTGAGTTCTCTTCTCTGATTCAAAAATTTGGAATGACAAAAAACCCTCATTAAAATTATACAAGAATTTACTTCTAATTTCTGCATGCTCTTAAATAAAAATGAGATTAAACTGACTGAGAATAGCAGCCAAAGTCACATTTTCAGCAGAGAAGAATACTCCTCCCTAATCTTGTTTTTCCCTGTGATTAATCTTCACAGTATAGAAAGATAACTTTTCTCAATGAGCTTCCTAGAGAATACAGTGAGTCAAGTGCAAGTCAAATAATCAGGCAATCAAAAGAGGAAAAAATCCAGTAGTTTGAAATCCTAGGCTATTAGCAGTTTTTGATTCTTGACTGGGTTACAAGTGGCAATAATTATTCCTTCATGAACAAATCTGAGGATCAAGCATTACCGCTGAGATTAGGAAATGGAAAATTGCTCACAGCAATCATTATTTCATCATGATTAACCAAAAACTAATGGGTTTGGTTTTTAAGTAGCACTTGGGTTTTCTGTTGTAATTTCCTACTTAATTATAAGGATTACTGGGAAAGCATACCTGTAAGTTATGGCTTCGGCCTACTGGAAATGCATACCCACATCCATATACTGAGAGCCCAGAGCTTGCCATGAAGCATCCTGCCAAGAGTTACTAACAACATTTTCCAATAGTCCTCTTGGGGTCATGCCACTGATTTCATGCTTTGCATAAATATGTTGCTTAAACCTTCCAGATAATCAAAATAAATAGCAAATCTATTTCCATTAATTTAAACATATTAACTAAATGTTGCATTAGGAATGCAGTATATTTTCTCTCTTCTTCCTACAATATAGAACAAGGTAAAAAAAATTAAAAGGAGGGGATTGGCATATGGGAATGAATTTCCCCACTGAGTGATTTTAAATAAATCAATCTCTGGAATCCATTTTCATTTACTGCAGGAACAAGTTATTATTGACAAAAGGAGATAAATGACAATTGCACACACAATTTCAACATTCATTCAGTGATAAAATTTTCAAAATTTGCCAATGAGTTGTGTAAATAATTTCTAAACCCACCTATGTAATAGTGAAGTCATCAATGTCTGATTTCTCCAGAAGAATTGATCAAGATTGATTCCTTAGTAAGAAATAGCAAAGCAATTGGGATTTAATGAAATGGATAGCTGATTCTAGTCCAACATGAGATTTAAAAGGTTTGTCATGAAAAAGTATGGGTAAAATTTTTTCCACTTCTCATATTAATTGAATTTGGTTTTGGTTGTAAGTTTGGTTGTATACCCTACAAACACAAGCTTGCTGAATAAATACATGCCTGACTTACTAGTTTTTCCCTAGATGATATCTTTATTCACATTACATTGACCCTATAATATTTGGCTCAAAGCTGTGGGATAACTGTAACTAAATGATTGCAAGGCATCCAAAGATCAAGTCTTTAGCAGGGATATATGACCTTGAGCATATCATTCAGTCTCTCTAGAGGGGTCAGTTTACCAACTGTAAAATGAATGCAGTCTTTAAAGTCCCTTCCAAATTGAAGATTTATTTGATCTTTTTACACTGTATATTTACTATTGTTGGTCATTAGCCAGTGGCTATGTAGTATCCAATGATGATTAGCAAATCACTTTTGATTGTACTGACTAATCTTGTGTATTTGTCAGTTTTCTTTTACTATAATAAATGCTTGAGATATATCAATTTATTAAGAGAAAAGTTTTATTATGCCTTACAGTTTTCAAGGTTCCAATCCATGATTGATCCACTGTGGGATTGGGACTGTAGTGAGGCTATGTGTAATGGTGGGAAGCACATGGTGAGGCAAGGTTGCTCATCTCATGGCCAGGAAGTGAAAATAGAAAGAGACTGGCTCCCACAATCTCTTTGGAGGGCATCCAATCCCCAGTGACTAAAAGACCTCCCACTAAGTGCTCCCTTTAATATTTCAATCATCTCCCAATAGTGCCAAGCTAGGGATTAAGACTTTAACACATGGGTCTTTGAGAGACATTCCAGATTGAAATTATAGTATTCTGCCCTAGCCCCCCACAATAAAAAATGAATTTAGTGAATCCACAAGTGTCCCCAGTCTTAATTGTTCCAGAGATACCCAAAAGTCCAAGTTTAGAGTCACCTTTGAGATTCAAGTCAAACTTATCTATGAGATGCTCTAAAAACCAGAAAGAAAGTTACATACTTCCAAGACACAATGACACAGGGTAAACACTCCTATTCCAAAACAAAATAGGGAAGTAATGAAAAAGGATCAGCAAAATCAAAGCAGAGCAGGACACACATTAGATTCTAAATCTTCAGGTCTGTCATCCAAGGCACATAGTGGTAGAATATGGGTTTCCAAGGGCTTGGACAGCCCCATCCCTATTTCTTTACTATTTGTGCCCAATAGTATTTCTCTCTTTGGCAGATACTCCATATTTATGGCACCTCTAAATTCCTAGGGTCTTCACTGCAACTTCTCACTCTCAGCTCCACACATTGCCCTCACAGGGGCTGCTTTCAGGTATTCTGTCCCCACAACAGAGGCCTCCCAGATTTACTCTGAAATCTCAGTGGAAGCCTTTATGAAATGAACATTCTTGCATTCTGCATGCTTACAAAACTAGCATCATATGGATGATGCCAAGGTCTGCCAATGACATACTGTACCAAGGCTACAGGGGTCTGCAAGAGCCTTGTCAGCAATAGTTCTCTAAGCAGTACAGGGTGAACAAGTCACACCAGGGTTTTCATCTCAAAAGACGCTAGCCTGGAAAGTCTTTAAAAACATTTCTTCTTCTATATCTTTGAGCCTGTGATGAGTGAGGTTTTACTATATCTTGAGATGTTCTCATAGCCTCTTTTCTATTGTCCCAGTGTAAAGCATTTGGCTTATTTTTAATGGTGCTAATCTCTTTAACAACTTCACTCTCCTTCACAGCACCCTTAAATGCATTCCTTTTCTGGCCAAACTGAAGAATTGGCAAATCTGTCTGTTCCGTTCCTCTTTGCTCCTGATTTATTTTGTAAATTTGGCCCAAAGCAGCTGGTAGTAGTACTGTTACTTCCTCAATGCCATGCTGTCTTGAAATTCCCTGTACCAGTTAAACTAGTTCATCACCTTTAAGCTAAGCTTCCTACAAAAATCTCAGATCATGAATAAAATTTTTTGAAACTCTTTCACCATGGTATAAAACAGGTGGCCTCTACTTCAATTCCCATCAGAGTCTTCCTTTCCATTTGAGACTTAATCAGCATGACCTTTTTTTTTTAAGCATTTCCTAGGTGTCTGTTTTTTTTTTAATTTGCTTATTGATTCATTGAGCACAAATGGAGTACAGCTATTGTTTCTCTGGTTGTACACAAAGTAGAATCACACCATCTGTGCATTCATGCACGTACACAGGGCAATGATGTCTGACCTTTACTGTCCACATTCCTCTCAGCAACCTAGTCTTCTGAGACCATAGCAGAATCACCTGTTAACTCTGCTTAGAGCAATTATAGGGTTTTTTTAATACCCCCACATTTTTCAAAAAAAAAAAAAAAAACTCCTGAAAAACCATTCTAAAGGCTTCATCATCTCAGGTACAGCAACAACTGATCTACCTGTTGGTACCAATTTTCTACATTAGTCAGTTTTCTATTACCATAACAAATGTATGAGATAAATCAACTTACAACAACTAAAGGTATATTTTGGTTCACTGTTTTGAAGATTCAAGTCATGATCAATTGACCCCATTGATTTTGGACCTATGGTGAACCATTAGAGCATGGCAGGAAGCATAGGTTGGAGTAAAATTTCCCCTCATCCTGACTTGGAAGTGTAAAGTGGAAGACCAGGGTTTCATAATCTCCACTGATGGAACATCACCAATTCCCTACTATGTACCACAACTTAAAATTTCTATCACCTGCAAATAGTGCCAAACTGGTGACTAATACTTTAACAGGATTTTTACTGAAGATCTAAACTATACCATCTTGAAAATGCCTAACCAAGTCCTACCATTTTAAAAACAGTCACTAAGCTTAAAACAAAGTAGTGAATTTATTTTATCAGCTTTATGGTCCTTCAAAAAGTAGTATTTGGGTTTTATTCCATAAGGCACAATCAAAACCATTTGGATATAAAGTGAGAAAAGAATGGAGTCCTTTGAAGATAATCAAGCTTCCTTAAAAGAAAATTAAAATTACACCCATGATTATAATAGTCTGCCTCACACCCACATTCCCTTGGTGTTAGGCTCCTGAATTTGCTATCCCTTTGTCTAGTGACTAGACCTGATTGATAGGTTTGGCAAATCCCACAGGGGAAGCCTTCTATGAAAGGAATTACTGGCTTTGAAAATGCAGTTATTAACCTTGAGTATCTTTAATCGCCCACCAATTAAGCATAAGCACCCTTAAGCTCCCAGTGATTAACCTTTATTGCCCCAAGTCGCTCCCACAGGCTCTCCTACTTACTTAAAGACAAAATAGCAGAATGACAAACTGTAATACTGTTAACCTTTTCACAGTGTATTTTGGTTGTACTGATGTGAAAAGAATAGTTTATTGCCCTTGAAAATGTGTTGGTGGCCACAGTGAAGAAAAATATCCTAACATGTCTGAAATTTTTGAGTCAAAGGCTCTGGGCAAAGCTTGAGGGAATGCAGTATCCTGACCTGGGATATTGGAAAAACAATAGAGTAAGAGTGAGAAGCTCTGGATTCTATATTCAGTTCAGCATGAATAGAATAACTGAGGAGTTACCAAAATTCTCTGGGCCTTCATTTTCTCAGGTATAAATCGAGCACATTATAGTAGATGATCCCTAATATACTTTTCAGCTATAATATTCTCTGAGTTTGATCTATTCTTCTGTAATGAGGTAACAGGAACTAATTCAGACAAACCATTTTATTTGGGAACAGAATGATGAAGATAGGTATGCTTGATTACTCTTTGATTACATTTGAACATTGGCCAGTTACCAGAGTATAAACCCATTTGTACTTATTCCCGTAAGTTAAAGTACATACACTCTGGAAACAGTAGTCATGTATCTTTTAAGCATTTCAAAAACTCTCACAGAATTCCTAATATTTGTTATCCTTTGCCAGGTTTGGATTTACATATCTAGAATTTTTGTGGCAATTTATCTGTAGCTCCTCTGTGTGCAGTTGGGAAGGTGCTTCCGGGCAGAGACCAGTACTAGAAGTTCATAGACCTAAAGGTAAGATGTCCTATGGCTTGGGTAAAAACAAATAATTTTCTATCCACTAATCCTATCTATCCACTATAATAGACAAAAATTTTTCATAATTAATACACCACTTACTAATCACCATATCAATAAGAGTAACCAATTTTTTAGTTATTACAATCCAGAGGCAAAACCCTTGAAGAGTCATTTGGGAGTAAAAGCAGAAGCCTGAGTTAGGATCTGTAACTTGTGACAGTAGAAAGGGAGTGCTAAATTACACTGAATGAAAAAAATTAGATATATTGTTTTCTATTGTAACTCTTGATAGGAAAAGGGGAACAGTCTGGAAAAAAGGGGAAAGTAGAAGGAACAAGGAAGAAGTTGTGAGACTAAAAACAGAACTGTCTGAAATTGTCCAATAATTTTTAAAGAAAATGTTTATCAATGAAACAGACATTATTACCATATGTACATGTATGATTCCATGAATGGAATGAATCTACATTGTGCACAACCATAGAAACAAAAAGTTGTACCCCATTTGTGTACAGTGAATCAAAATGCAACTAAAAATTTTAAAAAATTTTAAAAAGAATTCAATTTAGTGGTCCTTTCACCACTGAAATCTATAGGGATCAGCTTCTTCGAGCAGGGAATGATTTTGTCCTATGAGTAGGAAGAAAGAGTCAAAGGGATGTTTGTCACATATATATTTACATCTCTCCAAAATATCACACCTAATCTACCACACTTCTCAGCTGTCTCAGTTAGGTGAAGACATGTGACTTATCCTGGCCAATTTTTGTTTACTTCCATCCTAAAGTAACTTCTATTGAGAAACTCTCCTGCTTCTTTATAGTAGTAGAAAAGATCAATGTTTCTGTATTGGGGATTCTAACACCATCCTGGATCCCTGAGTTACTATGGGAAGAAAAGCCTCACACTAACCTGCATTTTTGTTTTATTCAGTCATTAAGATTTGGTGGTATAATTACATCATTAAATTTAGTTAATATAATATAGGCTATGCTCACTAATATGCTATATTCAATTAAATTCTCTGTTAAAATAATTGCTCCCATGATCTACTACAATTATGAAGACATGCTTACAGATTCTTTTTCCTTCAGTTAAGGAAACACCTGATCAAGATAAAAACTGAATCAAGAATAAAAAGAAAATCTTGAATATTAATCATGTATAAACACAAATCTAGAAAAACTTAGAAAATTTAAACATCGGTTTGTAATCTTGTTGGCTGACCTTTTACCATTGGCACCTCTTAGAGACAGGATACCTTCTCATGTACTTCTAGGAAAGAAAGGAATTCAGAGTGCAAACTCAACAGCCTCTCTTTTTTCTCTTGGAGGATTTGATAGAGAATTTATTCCTACATAGTTTTCTATTCTTCCATTGTACTATTATTTCATAGAGAATATTATTAGTATATACACTAATTATAATGTTTTCCCTTAGGAACACTGTTACTCCTTGTTTATTTTTAGATACTGAGTTACAATATTGAGCCTGATTATTTTGTGCAAATGTGTTCCTACTTATAAAATACTTCCATTATCTTTGCCACTGGCCAACATATATATGCATATCCATATCAGTGTGTGTATACTCTTTTAGTCAAATAAATTACTTCAAAGACAATTCCTATGGATTGTTTTTAAGGAAGTTTCCCTTAATTATAGATTTTAGAACAGGATGGAGTGGAGTCAGTGGTATGCAAGAAAAGGAATTGCTTAGAGCTCCTTTTGTAGGAGGCATAAGTGATGGCCTCAGCTGTTGTCCCATGGATCCACCACCATATTTATGTGAAGACCACACATCCCTTGGTCTGTTTCTAAAAACTAACTAAGCACAATAGAAGTATTAAAGCACGTTCTTTCTGACAAAAGGTGGAACTTTTCTGACAAGTGACTTTGGTTCAACATCTTCCTTTGCCTGACCAAATCATTCTTGGAAATGTAGTTAAGTCTTAGTCTATCATTTTCTCTTTTGTTCCACAGTTTTCTGTCAGGAAAAATGATCCACCGGCTCTTTCAATTGTGTCCTGCTTACCTTTTGCCAGAAAAATATCTTACATGTCCAATTACATTTGAATATCTATTTCTAGGCAGATACAACTTGTATTTCAAAAGAGACGAAGTGACTTTCTTGCAGTAGTTTCTTGATTTTGCAGTTTCTTTTCCCACCAACCACCTAGTTATTTTAATGAGATAAAAAATTCATTAAATTATTTCGCATCTGGAACAACATTATGTTTTGGAATTTGTATTGTTTTATGATTATTTTTGTTAGTGTGTCTTCTCGAAGAAATACCCCAAAAGCCAAACTTTGAGAGTAACCAGTGGGATGTATCTTGAAGTGCCAGGGAATTCTAACTGCTTATTTTGAAAAATAGAGTAAAAAGAGATGGAAAACCAAGATTTCATAGTATAAAGAGGTAATAGATATATCTCTTGAGTTATGGGAAAGAGGAAGACAGATTCTTTGTAGAATAAGGAGGATAAGAGTTTCACTAGGTAGTTATCTGTAGAAAACCACTTAACAAAGAGCTTAATCCCAGAAATATTTTGGAAATATCATATTAATGTATTTTTCTAAGATTTTGGTTGTATATGATCTTCTATGATGGCCAAGCCATCAGCAAGGATTTGTTAAATTTTAATAACATTTATTTATATATCCTTTACCATCAACCAGTGCTTCACTTAATTCACTTGTTTAATTCTTACTGTAATCTTTGTAATAGATACCATTTTACTCATTTTTCAGAGAAAGAAATGAAGGCACCAAGAGATTATGAGATAGTCAAGCATACACCTAATAAGTGGCAGAGTCAGGATGTAACATTCCAGAGTCCTTGTCCTTAACCACCACATTTTGATGAATGCATATCATATTTCTAGAAACTATATAGCCTAAGTTTAGCTATGCATATGAAATTACAGAATGGACCCATTTTTATTCAGGGACTAGAACAGAAGTGATAGAAGCAGTCTCCCTACACATGCCACTACTACTTCCTCTAAGGCCAGAAAGGTGAGAGCAATGTCAATTCAGGGGAGAAAAGTAGTTTTCAGAATCTGAGAGATTACCATTATGCACGGGATGAATTGACCATGGCAAAGAGGAAAGACATTTTGGGACCAGAATAAAGCAATGATTCAGTATAAGGTTCCAATCTCAATGAGTACTAATATGAAAAACAAAACCAGTTCTTGCCTGGCACATTCTGACATATGCTAGAAGGAATGAAATTTGAAATGAAGAAGATAGATCCTATTATTCTTTTGAGGCCAGATGACCTTTGATTATATTTACAGGTATATTTATATTTATGAGTAGGAAAAAAACTTCAATACAGTAAACTATCAAATAATTTTCTCTGATATTGTCAGACTATAGGTATTTTGATTTTCTTCATCTTTTTATCTGGATATTTTGAATTGTCTATATGAATATGTATTGCTTTTTGTAATCAGAAAACAAGTTAGTAATATGTGATAGGTAGATTTATTTTATTTTACCTATAAAAATTTAAGGTTTACAACATAATGTTATGGGTACAGGTAGTAAAATGGTTGCTATAGCAAAGCAGATTATCTTATCTATCATCTCACATAATTACTTTTTTTGTGTGACATGAGCAACTAAAATCTACTTATTTAACAAAAATCACTAATATAATACACTTTTATAAACTTTAGTCCTCATGTTGTGCATTAGATTTCTAACTGAGTCTATCCTATGTATCTACTATTTTGTATCCTTTGTCCTATATTCCCCTATCTCCTCTATCCTGCCAATGGTAAGCACTATTTCCTTTTCTATATCCTTGTAAACTGAATAGCAAGAAAACAAACGATCCAGTTTAAAAATGGGCAAAGGAAATGAACAAACATTTCTCCAAATAAGACATACAAACTTTCAAAAGGTATATAAAAAGGTGCTCAACACCATTAATCATCAAGCAAATGCAAATTAAAAGCACTGACATACCTTCACATCTATAAGAATGGTTATAATCAATAACAAATGTAGGGAAGGGGGTGAAGAAAACACAATGCTTGTGGGAATATAGATTAGTATAGACGTTTTGGAAATCAACATTATGGAGGCTCTTATAATAGTAAAAATAGAAATACCAGGAATTCCTCTTCTGAGTATGATACCAATTCATAAAGGAGAGATGAAATCAGTACCTTGTAATGATATCTGCATCCCTGTGTTCATTGAAGTGTTTTTCATAATTGTGAAGATATGGAAACAATCTAGATGTACATTGAAGGATAGATAATAAAATGTGGTACATGTAAGTGCAATAGGATATCAGCTTTAAAAGAAGAGAAATTGTGTCATGTACCACAACATAGATGGACCTAGAAGACATTATGCTAAGTGAAAAAAGTCAGATATGAAAAAATTAAAATTTTTAGTTGAGATATAATTCACATAATATGAAATGCAACATTTTAAATTCACAATTCAGTGTCATGTAATAAATTCACAGAGATTTGTAACCATCATCACAATGGAAGTTTAGAACAGTTTCATTACCCAAAATAAAACATGTATTCATTAGTAATTACTTGCCATTCCCTCTCCCTCTGGCAATCATTAATCTATTACTTTTCCCTATGAAGTTCCCTCCTTTGAATATTTGACATAAAAGGAATCATAAAACATTTATTCATTTCTTTTTTCTTTTTTTTTATTCATTTAATTTTGATCCATTGAACACAAATGGAGTACAGCTATTGTTTCTCTGGTTGTACACAAAGTAGAGTCACACCATCTGTGCATTCAAACATTTACACAGGGCAATGATGTCTGTCTCATTCTGTTATTATTCTTGTAACCCCACCCCAACCCCACCCATCCCTTCCCTCTATGCTATCTATCCTTCCTCCATTCTTGCCACACACACCCCCCCCCACATTATGCATCATCATTCATCAGAGAGACCATTCGGCCTTTGGATTTTGGGGATTGGCTGATCTCACTCAGCATAACAGTCTCCAACATCATCCATTTACCTACAAATGCCATAATTTTATTCTTATTTATGGCTGAGTAATATTCCATTGTGTATATATACCACAGTTTCTCATCCATTCACCTATTGAAGGGCATCTAGGTTGGTTCTACAATATAGCTATTGTGAATGGAGCAGCTATGAACACTGATGTGGCTGCATCACTGTAGTAATCTGATTTTAAGTCTTTTGGGTATAGGCCAAGGAGTGGGATAGCGGGGTCAAATGGTGGATCCATTCCAAGATTCCTAAGGAATATCCACACTGCTTTCCAAAGTGACTGCAACAACTTGCAATCCCACCAGCAATGTATGAGTGTACCCTTTCCCCCACATCCTTGCCAACATCTGTTGTTGCCTGTGTTCTTAATAAAAGACATTCTAATTGGGGTAAGATGAAATCTTAAGGTGGTTTTGATTTGCATTTCTCTTATAATGAAGGATGTTGAACATTTTTTCATAAATCCATTGATTGCTTGTAGATCTTCTGTAAAGTGTCTGTTCATTTCCTTGGCCCATTTATTGATTGGGTTATTAGTATTCTTGGTGTAAAGATTTTGAGTACTTTGTAGATTCTGGAGATTAGTGCTCTATCTGAAGTGTATGTGGCAAAGACTTTCTCCCACTCTGAAGGCTCTCTCTTCACATTGCTGATTGTTTCCTTTGCTGAGAAAAAGCTTCTTAGTTTGACTCTATCCCAGTCATTGATTCCTGCTTTGATTTCTTGTGCTTTGGGAGTCATGTTAAGGAAATCTGGTCCTAGGCAAACATGATGGAGATTTGGACTTATTTTCTCCTCTATTATGTGCAGGGTCTCTGGTCTAATTCCTAGGTCCTTGATCCATTTTGAGTTGAGTTTTGCACAGGGTGAGAGATAGGGGTTTAGTTTCATTTTGTTGCATATGGATTTCCAGTTTTCCCAGCACCATTTGTTGAGTGGGTTGTCTTTTCTCCATTGTATGTTTTTGGCTCCTTTGTCAAGTATGAGATACCTGTGTTCATGTGGGTTTGTCTCTGTGTCCTCTATTCTGTACTATTGATCTACCTGTCTATTTTGGTGCCAATACCATGCTGTTTTTGTTACTATTGCTCTGTAGTATATTTGAAGGTCTGGTGTTGTGATACCCACTGCTTCACTCTTTTCACGAAGAATTGCTTTAGCTATTCTGGGTCTCTTATTCCTCCAAATGAATTTCATGATGGCTTGCTCTATTTCTATGAGGTCTGTCATTGGGATTTTAATTGGAATTGCACTGAATTTGTATAGTGCTTTTGGTAGTATGGCCATTTTGTTGATGTTAATTCTGTCTATCCAAGAACATAGGAGATCTTTCCATCTTCTCAGGTTTTCTTTAATTTCTTTCTTTAGGGTTCTGTAGTTCTCATTGTATAGGTCTTTCACTTCTTTTGTTAGATTGATTCCTAAGTATTTTTTGAGGCTATTGTGAATGGTATAGTTTTCCTAATTTCTCTCTCAGAGGATGCATCATTTATGAATAAAAATGCATTAGATTTATGAGCATTAATTTTATATCCTGCTACTTTACTGAATTCATTTATGAGTTCCAGAAGTTTTCTGGTGGAATTCTTAGGGTCTTCTAAATAGAGAATCCTGTCATCAGCAAATAGGGATTGTTTGAGCTCTTCTTTTCCTATTCGTATTCCTCTAATTTCTTTGGTCTGTCTAATTGCTCTGGCTAGAGTTTCAAGGACAATGTCGAGTAGAAGTGGAGAAAGAGGGCATCTCTGTCTTGTTCCAGTTCTCAGGGGGAATCCTTTCAATTTTTCTCCATTTAGAATGATGTTAGCTGTGGGCTTAGCATAGATAGCCTTTACAATGTTAAGGAATGTCTCCACTATCCCTATTTTTTCTAGTGTTTTGAGCATGAATGGGTGCTGTATTTTATCAAATGCTTTCTCTGCATCTATTGAAATAATCATGTGGTTCTTGACTTTAAGTCTGTTGAATTACATTTATTGATTTCCGGATGTTGAGCCAACCTTGCATCCCCAGGATGAAACCCACTTGATCGTGGTGCACTATCTTTTTAATATGCTTTTGTATGCGATTTGCTAAAATTTTGTTAAGAATTTTTGCATCCATGTTCTTTAGGGATATTGGTCTGAAATTTTCTTTCCTCAAAGTGTCCTTCTCTGGTTTTGGTATCAGGGTGATATTAGCTTCATAGAATGAGTTTGGAAGGGTTCCCTTCTCTTCTATTTCATGAAATACTTTGCAGAGTATTGGAATGAGCTCTTCTTTGAAAGTCATGTAGAACTCAGCTGTGAATCCATCTGGTCCTGGACTTTTCTTTGTTGGTAAGCTTTTGATGACTTCTTCTATTTAATTGCTTGAAATTTATCTATTTAACTTGTGTATGTCCTCCAGATTCAGTTTGGGTGGCTCATATGCCTCTAGGAACCTGTTGCTATCTTCCAGGTTTTCTATTTTTTATGCCTGGCTTCTTTCAATTAATGTAATATTTTCAAAGTTCTCCCACTGTGCAAGATATACCAGTAATTGATTTGTTTTATTCTGGGATAATATACCATTGTTTGATATATTACATTTTGTTTATCTTTATTTGCATTGATGGACATTTGTTATTTCCACTAGTATATACTTCATAATGCTGCTATAAGCACTAATGTAGAAATGTTTATGGGAATATATGCTTTCAATTCTCTTGGAAATATAATTAAAAGTAGAGTTGCTGGGTTATATAATCTTTAGGAAAAAAGTCTACTTTTTCAAATGGATGCACCAATTAGATGATTCCAGTTTCTCCACATTCTCACCAACATTTCTTATTTTCTATTTTTAAAATTATCATTATATCCATTATGGTGGGTATGGTATAAAATGGTATGTGCTGGTGATTATGATTCACATTTTTGGTGGCTAATTAAATTCAGCATCTTTTCATGTGCTTCTTGGCCATTTGTATATATTCTTTGGAGTAATATTTCAAATCATTTGTTCAGTTACTGGCTGTGTTATTTATCTTTTCACCACTGAGTTATAGTAGTTATTTATATATTCTAGGTACAAATTCCTTATCAGCAATGGGATTTGGAAAATTTTCCTTCTGTCATGTGGAGTTTCTTTCTACTACTTTACAACATTCTTTGAAGCCTGATCATTCTAAATTTAGATAAAATCAAATTTATTTCTTATTTTTTGCTTTTGGTGTCATATTTAAGAAACTGTTATGTAATCCAAGGTCATGAAGATTTACTTATATATTTTCTTCTAAAAATTTTACAGTTTCAGTTGTTATATTTAGATTAGATCTATGATGCATTTTAATTAATTTTTGTATATGGTAGGAAATAGGGATCAAAGCATATTATTTTGCATGTGGATATGCAATTGTGTCAACACATTTTTTGAAGAGCTTGTTCATCTCCCACAAATGTTCATGTCATTCATGTTTAATGTCAGTTGACCACAAATGTATGGGTTTATTGCTGTACTCTCTACTCCATTAGTCTCTTTATTTATCCTCATGTCAGAAGCATACTGTCTTGATTATAGTAGTTTTGTGCTAAGATTTGACATCTGGAAATATGAGTCTTCCAACTTTGTTCTCTTTCAAGATTGTGTTCACTATTTTGAGTCCCTCAAATTTCCACATGAATTTTAGGCTCATTTTATCAATTTCAGATGAATAGCAAGGTGAGATTTTTATAGGTATTGTACAAATCTATATATCACCTTGGGATAGTGCCATCTTAGTTTCCAAATACTTGAACATGGGGTCTTCTCTTCCCATTTATTCAGAGACATATAAAAATATTTTAACCTTTACAATGTATGAGCTTTACATATATTCTATTTAAGTTATTCCTAAATATTTTTTCACTTTATTGTAAATGAAATTATATTTTATTAATTCCATTTTTGGATTATTAATTGTTAATGATAAGCAATTGACTTTTACACACTGATCTTGCATCTTTAAATCTCCTGAACTCCTTTATTAGTTATAATAGTTTTGTTGAGGATTCCTTAGAATTTTCTTCTATATACAAACTTTTGTCATGAAAATAGAAAAGATTGTCCTTCTTTTCCGACTTGGTATGCCTTATTTTTCTTTTTACTGCCTAATTGTTAAAGCTAGAAATTCCACTACACTGCTGAAAATGCAAGAGAAGTTAATTTTGTTTTTTTCTTGATTCTAGAGAAACTTCTTTCTGCCTTTCACATTAAGTGTGACAGTAGTTGTAGGTTTGTCACAGGATTTTTTTTTGTTAAGTTCAGGTAATTTCATTCCATTCCTAACTTATTGAATGATTTTATTATGAAATTGTGTAGGATTTTGTCAAATACATTTTAAAATGTTTGCATCTACTAAGATGATCATGTGGGATTTTTCTTTGATTTTATTAATGTGGTGTATGACATTAATTGATTTTAGATTGTGGAACCAAAGTTGCATCCCCGAGGTAAATCCCACTTTTCCAAGATTTACAATATATTTTAAGTTACTGCATTTATTTTGCTAATATATTGTTAAGGATTTTTGCATTTATAGTTGAGAATAATGTTGTTCTTTAGTTTTCTTACAATATCTTCATTTCACTTTGATATATAGTAATACTGGAGTCATAGAATGGTTGAGAAATGTTTTATTCTCTTTATTTTTTCAGAGCATGAGAAGGATTGGTATTAATTTTTAAGTATTTGATGGATATCACCAGTGAATCTGTTTCTGGGTTCTTCTTTATGATAATTCTTCAATTTCTAACAGTATATTTGTTATCTGTGTATTCAGATTTTCTAATTCTTCTTATATCAGGTTCAGTAGTTTCCGTCTTCTAGAAATTTGTGACTTAATCTATGCTATTGAATTTATTGTTGTACAATTGTTTCTATTATTCCCTTATAGTAATTTTTACTTTCTTATGTAAAGCATGTAGTAATGCTTCTATTTTGTTGATGATTTTATTAATTTGTCTTCCCTCTTTTCACAAGATCAATTTTATTAAAGGTTGTCAATTATGTTGATCCATTTAAAAAATCAACTTGTTGATTTCTTATATTGTTTTTCAAGACTCCGTTTCATTTATTTCTGGTATAATCTTTATTTTCTTCCTTTTGCTTGTTTTAAGTTTACATTTTGTTTTGTTTTAATTGTCCATATGGTTATCAATGTGAGATCTTACTATATTTGTAATACAGGTATTTATAGTTGTAAAATTTCCTTAAACATTACTTCATGAAATTCCACAAGTCTCAGTATTTTGTTTTCATTTTCATTCATTTCAAAGTATTGCCCAATTACCCTTGTGATTTCTTCTTTACCTCGCTGGTTATATAGAAGTTTTTTTTTAAATTTCCACATATTTTCAAATTTGTCAAACTTATTCGTTATTGATTTCTAATTTCATTCCATTGTTGTGAAGGAACACTCTTCATATGATTACTATCTTTTTTTAATGTATTCAGTCTTGTTTATGGCCTAATGTATGATTCTTATTCAAGATGTTCAACGTATACTTGAGAAAAATGCATATTGTATTCTTGTTGGGTGACATGGTATATAGCTATCTTTTAGGTCTAATTGATTGATAGTCTTGTTTCAGCCTTCCATTTACTTTTTGAATTTCTATCTAGTTATTCTATCCATTATTGAAGGATAAGTCCTGAACTATTACTGTTGAATTACTTCCTTCATTTCTCTCTCTGCTTCATGTATTTCAGGGATGTGTTGTTACATGCACATGATTATAATTGTTATTTTATTTTGATAGGTTGTACCTTTCGTCATTCTAAACTGTCATCTTTGTTTATATTAATGACATCTTCAATGCCAATTTTGTGTGTTTGCGTGTGTGCATATATATATACATATATATACATATATGTGCATATATATACACACACATATATATATATACATATATATTATAGCCATTAGCTCTCTTCTGTTTTTGTTTTCATGGTACATTTTTTCCATCCTTTAACCTTCAACTTATTTTTATTTTTAATCTAAGGTATGCCTATTATATACAACATATAGTTGGATTATGGTATTTTTACCCATTCTGCCAATGTCTGCCTTTCATTTGGAGTATTAATCCAGATATATGTAACATAATAGCCTATGAGCTAGAATTTATGGCTGCCATTTTACTATTGTTTTTATTTATCTTGTATCATTTTTTTCTCTTTTCTCTCATTATTGTCTTCTTTTTGTTGAATATATATTTCCTAACATATCATTTTAATTCCCTTGTCTCTTTTTTAAAAATTTTTAAAATGTTTTGCTCTAATTAGTTGTACATGAGAGTAAAATGCATTTATACATTTTGTTAGCTCATACACAAATGGAGTATAATCTCACATTTTTCTGATTATACATTTTGTAGGATCATATTGATTATGCAGTCATATTTGTACATGAGGTAATAATGTCTGTTTCATGCTATCATTCCCTCCCCCATATCCCCTTCTCTCCTCCAAATTGGTACAACCATTATAGAAAGTAATATGGCGATTCCTCTGAAACCTTGGAATGGAGCCACCATTTGACCCAGTTATCCCACTCCTTGGTTTTTACCCAAAGGACTTAAAATCAACATGCTATAGGGACACAGCCACATCAATGTTTATAGCAGCTCAATTCACCATAGCTAAACTATGGGCCCAACCTAGATGCCCTTCAACAAATAAATGGATAAAGAAAATATGGTACATATATACAATAGAATATTACTCAGCTTTAAAGAAGAATGAAATTCTGGCATTTGCTGGGAAATGAATGGAGTTAGAGAATATCATGCTAAGCAAAATAAGCTGAACCCAAAGAACCAAAAGCTAAATGTTTTTCCTTTTTGTTTCTTCATTATATTATATTCATTATATTTATATTATATTCATTATATTTCATTATAATAATTTCATTATCATCAATGAAATATCAATGAAATATCATTATCAATGATATTTGATATATCAATATCATCAATGAAATATAATGATATTTCATTATAATTTCATTATATTCATTATATTATATTCATTATATTTCTTCATTATATTATTTTTAGTTATATTCTTAGGGTTTGCCTTGGGGATTACAATTAGCATAATTAATAATTTAGTTCAAATTAACACCAATTTAATAACAATTACTTGTAAAATATTTGTTTCTATCATTTGTACTGCTTTTATTATATAAATTATATACTTAAACACTGTTCCTCCATTAATGCATGGTTATAATTATTGCTTTATGTAGTTGTGTTTAGACAGCTGTGCTGGGCATGGTGATGAATGCTTATAATGCCAGTATCTTAGGAGGCTGAGGCAGGAGGATCACAAGTTCAGAGCCAGACTCAGCAAGGCCCTAAGCACCTAAGCAATTTAGCAAAACCCTGTCCTCAGCAAGGCCCTAAGCAATTTAGCAAGACCCTGTCTCTAAATGAAATATAAAGAGGGCTTGGAATGGGGCTCAGTGAATAAGTGCCCAACCTAAACACCTCCAGCCCACCAAGTGAATTAATCTTAAAATGTTTACAATGATATATCATCATCAAATAGTTTTTGAGCTAAATCTTCTAGCTTACTCTACTTAGAGTAGTAGAAATAGTTCATTAATGAGGATGTATTTCAATAATCACCTATCAAATATTTCTTCCTATAGAGACAGGTATTTGTACAGGGTTAATTGTTATAATAGCAAACAATTGACAATTTCATCATTGGTGGTCTCAAATAACAAGAAAAGTCAGGGAAGTCATTTTGTGTATTAAATGAGATGTCAGTCTTTATTTATACCAATGAAAGTCATGAGTAAGTGATAATGTCATAGATTTCAGAGGAAATGACATACAGAAAAAGTTCTCATCAACATAATTCTATAAAGAATCTAGCCGAATCTAAAAGAAATTACTATCCTTTCATATGAAGTACAGACCATCTAGATTAAAATATTTTCTAATTGATTTTTTTATTGTTGGGAAGTATTAGAGAATGTTCATAATTGACTATTAAACCCATTGTTTTTCAGTTTACTTAATTTAGGGAATGAAACAGGAAAGAGGATAGTGACAAGTTAAGAAAATAGGGTCAATTAATTCTAATGGATGATATGGACATCCTATAAGAAAACTATCAAGAGTTAATTGTACTTCAAATATACCTATAGAAAGGCTACTATGAATATCTCTTGATTTTCTCTTTAAACGATGAACAATTCAAGAAGTGACTCAAGGAGACTGGAAGAAAAATGTATGTTGACAGATGGGTAAGCCTTCCAGTGCTCTGCTGCCAGGTAAAATGAGTCCACTGGAGTTTCGATCCTTTCCTTCCACAGCTGTGAGGCGGCTGGAGGCACATTTCACTACTTGTTAGTGCAGACCCAGTCCATTTGGAAACTGTCATGGGAAATAACAATTTGACATTTAATAATTCTTCATTGTTAAAGCCAATATTTTGTAGTGGTTCGTGAGGTATCCTACATTTAATAGCAAGAACTTGAGCTATAGCTACCAAGGTCATAACTTACTGGTTTTTGAGGCTTGGAGTTTAATAGTTCAAAAAAAGATGGCTCTTTATATGCACATAACAACTCATGGAATTTTATTCTTTTAGTTCTGCAAAATGGTAAACCTACCTTTGATAAATTAATAACATATAATTAAAAACACCCACAGTTTATGGAATACTCCATTCCTAATAGAGCATATTATAAAAAAAGGTTTACCTTACTTGTGTGATGAAAGTGGGAAGAGAGGGTGAAAATAACAGCACTCATTTTGTCAAGAGCTTTTATATATGTTATCTCAATTCTCAAAACAGACCTGTGATACTGATATTGCCTCCAATTTCACAAGTAAAGAAAATGAGGTTATAAAACACTAATTAAGTTGCAAAAGATCATATAACTAATAAATAACTTAGATTTAAAGACAGATCTTTGTAACTTCACAACCTGTATACCTTTTATTACATCATGCTAGAACCCAAAACTTGTAGGCTTACATAATTTAAGACTAAGTTCATTGAGAAATTTTTAATGGTTGAAAAAGGAACAAAGGAAAAGAGAAAGTATCACTTGAATCCCTGCTTTAGTGCTGAAAATATACCCTTATGAATACATCTTTTTCTTTCATGATTTATACCAGTTTTTAAAAAATGGAAGAATATACTCTATGGGCCAGAATTCTGCAAATTCCTTCCATAGAACATGAATACTGAGTAAATTTAAAGTTTATTATCTGAAAAAAGGGTTAACTTAGTTTAGCAAGATGCTTGGTTAAACAAAGTTAAACAGATTTCTTCACTGTTGAAATTTTCCAAGCTTTTTACATGTTAATATGCATGGCGAAGTTCCAAGAAACACTATGGAAATGCAGGGTTTCCTAAATGTATCTTTTCACAGGAACCCACTTTACCAAATTTGCTTCACAGAATGCCAGCTTGAGAAATCCTCTTTTGTGCTGTTTCAGTGACTGACACCACAGTGTGAAGGAATAGATGCAGGTTTGCTAAGGAAAGAGGGGCAAAAGCTTGAGACCCCAAGAAAAATAAGAAGTCTACAGTTTCTCCTTACAGTCTATAATTTTGCTGACTGTTGACTGCACTTAAAGAATTACTGAGAAAAACAATACTTTTGAGGCCTGGTCACCAAAATACAATTTTCCTATACAAACAAGTGAAAGCTAGATATAAATTGGAATAACAAATTTATTTCCATCGATCTTTCAGTGTGACCAGTGACATGCAAATGGAAACTTTTCCCAATTGGTTTGGGGTATGATGACAGTATTCAATCACCAAAAACAGGTGGGCCAAGCCACAGAAAGTTGGTAGCATTATGTGAAGATGGACTAAAATGAATGAATATAGTTACAGTTCTCACCAGTGTCAGCCATATGTGTAGTTACAGTATGTGGTTGTTCAAATGTCATGATTTATGTCTCCCTGCCATTAAATACCTTCTTCTTCCCCTCCCAAGGAAATTATAGTGCCTAGAATTCTTCCACCGAAGATAGATTCTTTGGTTTAAGTATTGCCCTTTCTGACAATCCATTTAGAAATGTAAAAACATCTCCAGAAGAGTGACATATAAAAGTCTTTATCATAAATTTTTATTAGAACTTTTCCTCTGTGATAAGAGGAATGGGGTGTCACACATGAAGGTGGGATAATGGTAGTTCCTGTCGAATATCAAAACATTACTTCCCAATTCAACTCTGGGTACTAAGCCAACAAAACTCTACAAAGCAAAGCAAATGAAAAATGGCTCCTTGCACTCCTTCTTTTTCCCCTTCTCTAATAGCCAGAGCCTCTATAGCTATGGATAGAAAAAAAGACCAGGGGACTTGACACTGCTGTCAAGGCCAATGTAGAAAGAGGTCTAAATTATAGTGTTGATGAGCACTCTGCCTTAACTTGTCATTTGGAAATGACTCTCAAACATGTATTTGGAGAGTAATTAAGATTCATGGAACAACTAAGAACTAAAATATGTGGTACTAGCTATAAAGAAAATAAGATTACCATTGAAGAAGAAATAAGTGTAGACAGGTATAATCAGGGAAAGTTTCTGGAAGAGGGAGAACTTGAGCTCACTTTTGAGTTCATAAACCCAGAATGAGATAAAGAAGTGGTAGTTGTTTTTGTAGGATCAAACAGAATTAGCAAATTGGTTTCATCTCTTGGGCCAGTTCCAAGCAATATATAGAGGCTGCTGGCTGCCTAGAGCACCATGTTGAGAAGAACACTGAAACTCTTACCAGGCTCAGCATAGAAGAGTACAATGTTCAATTTAGTCATATCTTCCATATAATACAAACATCTTATCTAAGTAAGGAAGCAAGAACTCTCCAAAGGCATTTTTTTTTATTTTTGCAGACTTCATTTTGATTCATTGTACACATATGGGATACAAATTTGATCTGATATTGATAAGATCAAACATCTGAACCCCACCTGGGCTGAAAGAAATCAATAGAATATATGCTTTCTACCACTGGAAAATTCTGTTTCCCATATTTACAGAACTTGAAATGAAAAATCTCTATAACCCATGTCTCAGCATAACTTTCTTTAACAGATAGGCAGGAGATACCTTGTAACGTGGAAAATTTAGATTTTTGGTTTAGTTGAGTTCAAACCATATTTAATGGTTTAAAAAATAATTAACATGGGCTCAGTTTGAAAACTTATGTATGCAGTGAGAATGTTAAAACACAGGCTGCTTAAATGTCTGAGAACTAAAAGGATCTATTTCTATTTGGTGCCAATTGCTCGCTCTACACCAGATGGGCCTACTAATGGCCGTGGTCCTGTGAGTTTTAAGAGGAATGGAAGGGATAGAAAAGTTCAATCTTAATACTACTCCTCACGACCCACAGCATGGATCTTCTCATAAGTATATTGGAAAAATCTATGTCCTATTCAGCATATCCTTGGTTTTAATGAACCTAAGATTCTATTTAAATATATTATGTTTGGTGAGTTTTGCTTTTATCTCCAAAAAATTGTCATGTTTCCCTTTAAGAGAACACTTTGCATTTGGTTGTCATAGCAACAAAATGTGCTAGTAGGCTGAAAAACTGACATTTCCCCCTGATGTTTATTATTCATGATGCAGACACCATTTTCCCCATCACCTCCATCAGCACTAAGGGGTCTCTCCATTTAAATGTAAATTGACCATAAAAAGATAAAAGGCTCTACTTTTACTGGTCATGAAAGGTTTCTGTCTTTGCTGTTTTTTCTTTCTTCAGTGCTTCTGACTCAAAAACTTCATAAAGGAGATGATCTTTAAAAGTTGAATGGACATTTGCCATTCCACCAAAATCTGAGACCTTTCTTATGTACATATTAAGCAAAAGGAGAAGGAAAATTGCTCTTACCAACAGAGGGAATAACCCTGGCTAACATTTATACAGAGAAATTTACACTTTCAAAGAATTTGCACAAACATCTCAACCAGCTGTCTCTTCTGGACTCTAGACAGGCTTAAAATGCAATGCCTTCTACACAATGCTCAAAACAAAGGCATACACAATCAGTGTGCTTCCCATTTTAAAATAAGATATTCACACTTCCTTCAGGAGGAATTCATAAAAAGAGGGTTTCTACAGGGATAGGAGTCTGTGAGACCACACAGAAGTACTGCTTCCTACAACCTCATCCAGCCTCTCTTTCTTCAGACAACCTGTTCAGTACTATTTTTTTGAGAATAAATGATACAAGAAAGGTTAAAAGCTTCATACCATTCAACATTTGTATAGTATGAAACCACAGAAGCAAATACAGAAGTGAACTCCTCTTTCATTTTTCATTTACAATTTTAGGTATTTAAAAATAAAGAACAGTCATTTTAATTTTCAATATTTATGGGATCAAATGCACAGGGCTGAGATTTTGATCTAGACATGAAGGAACTAATTGTTTGATTGGAAAATTGCTTTCTGGAAGGCTTTGGAAAAAATTTTTAATGCTAACTCCAATTCTAAATAATTATAATTTATAAGTACTTTCATATGAATAGAGTAATCTTGCAAGTAATCAGAAGGCTATAGGCAGGGAACAGAAGTCCCCTTCATTTCTCCTAATTCTACTCATTCCTAGGTTAAAACTTCCCTAAATTCTTGGTACATTTTCCTGTCTCAGTAAGTGAAATCTAAAACAAAGTATCACTTTTTCTTTCTCTTTTGTTATTGTTACTATTATTGTTAAGGCTCTGGTAGAAACTCAGAGTTTATGCTAGGATCATCAGTTATGCCTGTACAGTGGCAGTGCCTGTATAGTGTGGCAATATAGATAGATGCTCAAGCAATAAGATCACATATACATGGGTTTGAGTTCTTACTATGCTACTCACTAGGCATGTGATCATAGGAAAGTAAACTCTCTAGGCTTTAATTTCCTCACCGGCAAAATTATAACTTACAGCAGTGTTTATGTCATTTACTTTTTTTATTTACTTATTGATCCATTGAACACAAATGGAGTACAGCTATTGTTTCTCTGGTTGTACACAAAGTAGAGTCACACCATCTGTGCATTCATACATGTACACAGGGCAATGATGTCTGTCACACCTTCTGTTATTATTCTTACCCCCCCACCCCGACCTCACCCCTCCCTTCCCTCTATACTATCTATCCTTCCTCCATTCTTGCCACCCGCCCCCTGCATTATGCATCATCATTCATTTATCAGAGAGACCATTCAGCCTTTGGATTTTGGGGATTGGCTGATCTCACTTAGCATAACAGTCTCCAACATCATCCATATACCTACAAATGCCATAATTTTATTCTTCTTTATGGCTGAGTAATATTCCATTGTGTATATATACCACAGTTTCTTTATCCATTCATCTATTGAAGGGCATCTAGGTTGGTTCCACAATCTAGCTATTGTGAATTGAGCAGCTATGAACATTGATGTGGCTGCATCACTGTAGCAATCTGATTTTAAGTCCTTTGGGTATAGGCCAAGGAGTGGGATAGCGGGATCAAATGGTGGATCCATTCCAGGCTTTCGAAGGAATCTCCACACTGCTCTCCAGAGTGGCTGCACCAACTTGCACACCCACCAGCAATGGATGAGTGTACCCTTTTCCCCACATCCTCACCAACACCTGTTGTTGCCTGTATTCTTAATAAAAGACATTCTAATTGGGGTAAGAAGAAACCTTAAGGTGGTTTTGATTTGCATTTCTCTTATAACGAAGGACGTTGAACATTTTTTCATAAACCTGTTCATTGCTTGTAGACCTTCCTCTGTAAAGTGTCTGTTCATTTCCTTGGCCCATTTATTGATTGGGTTATTAGTGTTCTTGGTGTAAAGAGTTTTGAGTACTTGGTAGATTCTGGAGATTAGTGCTCTATCTGAAGTGTGTGTGGCAAAGATTTTCTCCCACTCTGAAGGCTCTCTCTTCACATTGCTGATTGTTTCCTTTGCTGAGAAAAAGCTTTTTAGTTTTACTCTATCCCAATCATTGATTCGTGCTTTTATTTCTTGTGCTTTGGGAGTCATGTTAAGGAAATCTGGTCCTAGGCCAACATGATGAAGATTTGGACCTATTTTCTCTTCTATTAGGTGCAGAGTCTCTGGTCTAATTCTGACATCCTTGATCCATTTTGAGTTGAGTTTTGTACAGGGCGAAGGATTGGGGTTTAGTTTCATTTTGCTGCATATGGATTTCCAGTTTTCTCAGCACCATTTGTTGAAGAGGCTGTCTTTTCTCCATTGCATGTTTTTGGCTCTTTTGTCAAGTATGAGATACCTGTATTTATGTGAGTTTGTCTCTGTGTCCTCTATTCTGTACCATTGATCTACCTGTCTATTTTGGTGCCAATACCATGCTGTTTTTGTTACTATTGCTCTGTAGTATAGTTGAAGGTCTGGTATTGTGCTACCCCCTGCTTCGCTCTTCTTCTGAGGATTGCTTTAGCAATTCTGGGTCTCTTATTCCTCCAAATGAATTTCATGATTGCTTGCTCTATTTCTATGAGGTCCGTCATTGGGAGTTTAATTGGAATTGCATTGAGTTTGTATAGCATTTTTGGAAGTATGGCCATTTTGACAATATTAATTCTGCCTATCCAAGAACATGAGAGATCTTTCCATCTTCTCAGATGCTCTTTAACTTCTTTCTTTAGTGTTCTGTAGTTCTCATTGTAGAAGTTTTTCACTTCTTTTGTTAGATTGATTGTCAAATATTTTGTTTTTCTTGAGGCTATTGTGAATGGTATAGTTTTCCTAATTTCTCTCTCAGAGGATGCATCACTTACCAATAAAAATGCATTAGATTTATGAGCATTAATTTTATATCCTGCTACTTTACTGAATTCATTTATTAGTTCCAGAAGTTTTCTGGTGGAATTCTTAGGGTCTTCTAAATAGAGAATCATGTCATCAGCAAATAGGGATAGTTTGATCTCTTCTTTTCCTATTCGTATTCCTCTAATTTCTTTGGTGTGTCTAATTGCTCTGGCTAGAGTTTCAAGAAAAATATTGAATAGTAGTGGTGAAAGAGGGCATCCTTGCCTTGTTCCAGTTCTCAGGGGGAGTGCTTTCAATTTTTCTCCATTTAGAATGATGTTAGCTGTGGTCTTAGCATAGATAGCCTTTACAATGTTAAGGAATGTTCCCACTATCCCTCTTTTTTCTAGTATTTTGAGCATGAAGGGGTGCTGTATTTTATCAAATGCTTTCTCTGCATCTATTGTCATGTAATTTCTTTTGTGAACCTTAAATGAGATCATTCATGTTATATACTTACCCCAATATCTGGTATATCATAATAGTTTCCTGAATGCTAGTTATTTTTCATTAATATGGAAGCAGGCACTAAGTAAGTATAGATCACCCCTTGAAAGTTGTCCTTTTAACCAAGTACTTGAAGTTATCTTTTTATATTCTTCCTTGATTTCATCAAAAATGGGGTATGGTGTCTATTACAGGCCAAGATAATTACAAATCTACAAATTAATGATTTTTGCCACATTCACAATAGCTTTAAGGAATCAAATTCAGATAGCACTGAAGTCACCTATTTAGAAACTATTTGAGATACATGCAGTAATGTTGTTCTGAAAAGATTATATGAATCTTGTGAATCTATATTGTGAAAAAAAGATACATTCCCTGGTGTATAATTATATCAAAATGGGTTCTACTGTCATGTATAATTAAAAAGAACCAATAAAAAACTAAGCAATGAAGTATTCTATATTCCAGCATATTTTCCTTGGATCTGTTTGGAAATCCCCTGGCTAATAGTTAAAACAACTTCTTTCCTCTTCAGGGAGAAAGAACCACTGATCTCCATGATTGTTTTAATAACCCTTAACTGAGCAAGAATTTAATCACAGAATTTTGGGCATGAGATTTGGAAATGGTGTTGGAGATTTGCTAATCCAAAGAATTCCTTTTAAAGATCAAAAATTAAAGCCATCATGAAAATTAGCATACCCAAATGCATTAAGATAGTGAATGGCAGATAGCCTAGAATCCAAGCCTCCTGCATTCCAATCCATTGTATATGCCATGAAATCATCCTATGAAGCAATGACTCTGTGATAGACATTGCTAGTTGCCTTAGTTTGTATTCTCCTGTTACAGGAGCCTGGGAAAAGAACTTGGGTACAGATAGCTCACATGGGAAGTGATCCTAAGAAGTAAATAAATGGGGAGATAGAGAAGAGGGAGAAGATAAAATGTATGTTACTCAGTAAATTGTCCTGTGAAGAACTGAATCTCAATCCTGGTGGAGACTAGGAAAAAAAAAACATTTAGAAACCATCTAAGAACTTTCCCTAAGGATTGGATAGTTAGGGAATTTATTCACTGACCTCCTGTCCCCGAGTTGTTGAAAATTAGCTTCAAGCACTTTAACACCATCATCGTCCCAGGCTGCACCTTTGTGGGGGTCAATCAGCCTCTAATGCTTTGAAGATAGAGTTGAGATACAAAAGCAGAGATACCACAGAGTGCTCAATATGAGATGAATTGCCCTCTACAAATATACTAAAATCAGGTGGACTGAGCGGGATGTTGTATGAGACAATATAAGTGTCTGCTAGCACTACTCTTCAGTAGTATGCAATTATGTTCCCCTTCTGAACATTCTTAACTATTCTGCAATAGGGTGGAACCATATGAAATTAAAATGAGCAGTGATATCCTGTCACTTCTAATCTGCAGTTATTAAAAGCTCATGTGCAATTTTCCAGTACTTCTCCTTCCCTGCCATAGCAATCATGAAGGGAGGCCTCGAGAAGGCATGGCGGAAAACCAAGGCACCCTATATTTTCATCATTATATGGGGGACAACTACGTTTTGGAGTCATCTTGATGACATGGCTCTAAAACTGCCAAAACTTGCAGCCAGCCTACTGGTCCCAGCCAAGAAGTGGTAGTGGAGCAGTAGAGTAGTGGCCCCAGTAGGTTGGAGTGTGGACAGCAAGCATGGTTTGTGGTTGCATGAAGCCTGCCATGCAGGTGTGGTGGGCCTGAGGCACTGTAAGCCAGGGTATGCCAACCTGTCACCCTTTGTCAGCCAACCCTGGGAAACCTACTACAGAAGTCCACCTCATGCAGTGCTGCAGCCTGAAACCTGTAAACACAGACTATCCAATGACATCAACCTCCTGCTTTCCAACCTGGGTGGAGAAAATGAAGTGGGGAAGACCTATATGGAATTTGGGACTCAAGAGTTGATCAATAGTGTCGGTACTTTTCCAAATGCTAATCAGCATAAGTTTGGACCAATAACAGTGACCCAAGCGCTGTATAACCCCCTAGATTAGCACACTCAACCCAGATAACATCTGCTATTGGGTTCCCTCTTGTACTGCAAGAGTTCTATTCCTATTGACATTCTTCAATAAATCCTACTCCTACACTCACTTACTCTAGTCTATGGATTTCATTGTTTGAATTCATAAGATAAAAACTCAGAAAGAAAAATTGACAGTGAGTTGCTGGGGTCTGCTACAACACTGGAGGGCATGGCCTACCATTAAGACCTGCAACACTTCTTGGCTGTAGAAGGCTATACCTTTATGAAGACCCTACCCACCAGCAGAAGTAGAGAATCAAGCTTCATCTCAAAACATCAGTTTAATTGGGACTCATAGTGGACTCTATCTACATAAGAAATAAATACACTTTTGTTGTGTTAAACCACCGATATTTTGCATGATCCTTATTACTACAATGTACTTAGTCTTGTAAGTAATAGAGTTTGTGCCACATGCAAGTCCAATATCTTGAGATATTTCTGAATTTGTAAGAATGGATGATAGCAAAAAATTCCATGTTATCTTAATTCTTCTTTATAATCATTGCTGTATTTGTCCAAAGTTTGGTCAAGATTAGGACTGCAATCTGTGAGCAGAATAAAAAGAAAGTTAATGAAGACACTGAAAATATATTCTGGACCTTACTACTATAATAATCTTATTAAAATATTTATCCTTGCTGGGTGCAGTGACCCACACCTATAATTCCAGCAGCTTGGGAGGCCGAGGAAGGAGGATTGCAAGTTCAAAGCCAGCTTCAGCAAAAGCAAAGCGCTAAGCAACTCAGTGAAACCTTGTCTCTAAATAAAATACAAAATAGGGCTGGGGATGTGGCTCAGTGGTTGAGCTCCCCTGAGTTCAATTACTGGTACCCAAAGGAAAAGATAAAATAAATAAATAAGTAAATAAATAAATAAATAAATAAGATAAAAAGCCTCAGTGAAACTATCGATTAACTGATAAAGCTACCATTGCATCCATGCCAGCACTTCAATAGAGTAGTAAAGAAAATTGTTCTAACATTGGTTAATTTCTTCATCCATCAAAAAACCCTGCTATTAAGGAAACAATCAAGCATTTGAAGAGAGAGCCTACAGAATGGACCAGAGATAGAGCATTAATCTTCAGGATATTTAAAGAACTCAAAAAACTTAACACCAAAAAAAAAATAACACAATCAATAAATGGGCAAAGGAACTGAACAGACACTTCACAGAAGAAATACCATCGGTCAACAAATATATGAAAAAAAGGTCAACATCACTAGCAATTACAGAAGGGCAAATTAAAACCACACTGAGATTTCATCTCACTCCAGTCAGAATGGCAATTATCAAGAATAAACATAACAATAAATGTTGGCCAGGATGTGGGGGAAAAGGTACACACATACATTGCTGGTGGAACCGCAAATTGGTATAACCATTATGGAAAGCAGTACGGAGATTCTTCAGAAAACCTGGAATGGAAACACCATTTGACCCAGCTATCCCACTCCTTGGCCTATACCCAAAGGACTTAAAATCAGATTACTACAGTGATGCAGCCACATCAATGTTCATAGCTGCTCATTTCACAATAGCTAGATTGTGGAACCAACCTAGATGCCCTTCAATAGATGAATGGCTAAAGAAACTGTGGTATACATACACAATGGAATATTACTCAGCCATAAAGAAGAATAAAATTATGGCATTTGCCAGTAAATGGATGAAGCTGGAGAATATCATGGTAAGTGAAATAAGCCAATCCCAAAAAAACAAAGGCTGAAGATTTTCTCTGATATGCAGATGCTAATTCACAATAAGAAGAGGGGGTCAGGGAAGATTAAAAGTACTTTGTATTAGACAAAGGGAAATGAAGGGAAGGGACAGGTAATGGGAATAGGAAAGACAGAATGAATCAGACTTATCAAAATTTATTATCCTATGTGCATATACAATTATACAACCAATGTATTCTACATCATGTACTACCAGAAGAATGAGAAATTATACTATTTAGATGTATAATATGTTAAAATACATTCTACTATCATGTATAACTATCATTCTACTATCATTAAAATTTA
The DNA here is from genome assembly GCA_020662805.1 of Glaucomys volans. Lineage (NCBI taxonomy): Eukaryota > Metazoa > Chordata > Mammalia > Rodentia > Sciuridae > Glaucomys > Glaucomys volans. The sequence continues at coordinate 32,508 of JAJEJO010004771.1, forward strand.
AAAACACCTGTTATTTAGCATTTATGATAGGCTATGCCATTTTGAAGCCACATCCCTGATGAGAACATTTAGCACATATTTGTCAGCAAAGCTTCAAGATGTTCAAAGACACGTTTAGTCAGGGTATATAGATGACATAAATATTAATACACTGATTTCATTATCTTTTTCTCCTTTGGACTGAGAACCATGTTTTTAAAGGCTTCCCAGAAACATATACATAGCAAACAGGCCCAACCTTCAAATTTCTGGTCTTAGATTCATCACTGTAACAACTCTTGAATTTATCCATGGATGTTGCCAACTCACATGGTTTCTGTTCTTATCATAGTGTAGGACTCTGGCCAAATACCTGAATCTGAATCTACTTTTCCTTCACTGACTAGACTTTGTTTACCTCTTCCTACTTTATCTGACCTGTTTTTGATTTTTCTACTCTTACTTAGTACTGACAACAATGCAGCAAATGTACTCTGGAAATAAGAGATAAATTGGACATCTATTGAAATTTTTTAAAATTTTTTATTTGTTCTCATTATTTGTACTTGACAATAGAATGCATTTATACATTTTGATAGATCATACATAAATGGAGTATAATTTCTCACTTTTCTGATTATACATATTGCAGGATCACATTGGTCATGCAGTCATACATGTACATGAGGTAATAACGTCTGTTTCACGCTACTGTCATTTTTCCCCCATACTCCTTCCCTTCCCTTCACTCCCCTCTACATAATACAAAGTAACTCTATTCTTCCCTAGCTGCCCCCTGTTGTGAATTAGTATCTGCGTATCAGAGAACACATTCGGCCTTTGTTTTGGGGGTTTAGCTTATTTCACTTAGGATGATATTTTCTAACTCCATCCATTTACCAGCAAATCCCAGAATTTCATTCTTCTTTAAAGCTGAGTAGTATTCCATTGTGTGTGTGTGTGTGTGTGTGAATATATACATGTGTATATATATATATATATATATATATATATATATATATATAT
>JAJEJO010004771.1:33612-47964 GCA_020662805.1 Glaucomys volans
TATATATATATATATATATATATAATATTTCCTTTATCCATTCATCTGTTGAAGGGCATATAATTTGGGTCCATAGTTTACCTATTGTGAATTGAGCTGCTGTAAACATTGATGCGGCTGTCACTATAGCATGTTGATTTGAAGTCCTTTGGGTATAACCTGAGGAGTGGGAAAACTGGGTCAAATGAAGGTTCACTAAGGCATCAGGAGAATTCCCAGATAACTGGACATTACACCCTGTTCCAGCAATTTTGGTGGAAGAAATTCTTATGCACATTCCAAAACTCATGCAAAAGTATTCTAGAGTCCCGTACTAGAATATGAATGTGCTCAGATGCATTTATTTTTCTCCCATTTACTTTTAGAAATAAATTGATCCAATGTAGTCCTTTAGCCTCAAAGCATGACCATTGCCATTGGGCAAGGTAGAAGAATAATGTTCGATTCTTAAACTTCCTTCAAAATGAATCATTATATTTGAGCCTGAGTAGCATTTAAATCATGTTGTTTCTTATGTTATGATTAAATTAACTCTAATTACTTTTTCCCCCACCTCACTCTCATCCCAATACTTCCTAAAATTGCACTGCTTTGAATTTTCATGTACGTTATAAAAATCTGAATAATTTTATAAAGGAGCTACTAACATGGTAGATAAAATAGCACTGAAAGACATTGTATAATAGCAAGCAGGGTTCAGGGAGAGGGAGGAGGAAGAATTCTGAAATCACTTTTTTAATGATAATGCTTTTATTGCTTGTTTCATCACTAAATGTCTAATATGTGACACACAGTTCCAGGGAATATCAGTGATATGGATTCATGTGAAGTAATGTTCAAATTTTACAGGAAGACAATCCAATATGTGATGAGATATATAAGTAGATATAGATATATGTAGATAGATGATAGATAGATAAATAGATAGATAGATGATAGATAGATAATGAAGCAACAGGAAAGAGTTCTTAGAGATATTTCCAAATTTCTATTTGATCTGTGTCTTTGGTGTATAAATAGTATTTAATCACATCCAGATAGTATGGTGGTGAAGTATTTTAGACAAAGGGAATAGATTACATGAACAAAAGTATCAAGGTGGCAAAATGAGAGCTGAAACTTTAGGTTGTCTGAGGCATATGATCTATGAAGGGGAACAGTGCTTAGTAAATCTAGAGGGGCAGACAGAGCCATATCACAAAGGTTCTTGAATGACAGACTGAGGGATTTATACTTAATTTAGTTGATAATGGGGTGCTGATGATGTGTTTTGAACAGGAAAGTCATGTGATGGACTGTGGTTCAGAAACATCATCCTGTCAGCTGTGTGTACAATTGATCAGAAGTGAGTAGGAATGTGTGTGTATGTGTGTGTGTGTGGGGGAGAATCATTATAAATGCAAAAGCATATTACACATATGCACCTTTAACCTGCATATATTTTATTATATATATACATATATATATATATTCTATAACAAAAGGAAAACAACTTTCTTTAAAAGCATTTTGATATATTTTGTTCACCATTCCACTTATGATATTTATACCCTGGAGTGAGCCTTAGATGGGAGCATACGTACACTATTTTTGACTGATTCCTCATTTCCTGTGGGACTCTTATATTGTTATGGTTTGAATATGTTACCCTGCGATAAGCTCACATGATAGACAATGCAGGAATGTTCAAAGCTGAAATTATTAGATTATGATAGCTGTAACCTAATCAGTGAATTAATGCATTTAATGGATTAATACTTTGAAAGGTCTACTGTACTGGGTAACAACTGTAGGCAGGTGGGACATAGCTAGAGGAGGTGGGTTACTAGGGCCTTGCCCTTGGGGATTATATCTTGTCCCCTAGGCTCCTCCCTTGCTCTTTCTATCTGTTTCCTGTGTGCCATTAAGTGAGCAGTTTTCTTCTGCCATACCTTTCTACCATGACACTCTGCCTCATCTCCATCCCAGAGCAATGGAGTCAGTCAGCCATGAACCAAGACCTCTAAAACCATGACTACAAATAAACTTTTCCTCCTCTAAATTATTCTTATTGGGTATTTTGATCATAATGATTAAATGCTGACTAACATACATATTGTGAGCATCTCACCATCCTATGTGATTCTATAATTAAAGTAAATGTATTTTGTCTTGTTATAACATTGCTCCTACACTCAACCTAACTACATTATCTAGTTCTTGTAAGTGGAGTGATCCATTCCAATCCTAGAGCAACTACAGGCTGGACAGGACCATTTGAAGCATGATGTTAGCTTCAAAGTCATGCTTTCTTAAGAGTTTTGCACTGACTTTTAGAATCTAAGCTTTATAAAAGGTATGATTCCTTTGTGTTGTGATAACCCTAGTGAGATGCAGTAGCATTTTAAATAAGTCTGGTATTAGAAAGGAAGAGATCAAGATGATCTATATCAGAAGTTTAATCTACAGTTGTTGTTTTTTTTATTGATTGGTGATTCCTAAATTTGAGGCCCAGGCAACAAGTTTAATATAAAAAGATGATATTTGGGAGAATTATCAGATTGAGTCAAGGGTGAGATGACTTAATTGAACAAATTAAGTTTGAAAAAGCTAATGGATCATCTAGATGTCTAACAGAAATTTAGAAGTATTGGAATGGACCAAGGTCAAGGATTTCCAAACTTTAATACATATTGGATTCACCTGGGGAACTTTTTAAACTAACAATGGCTGGTTTGTACCACAGACATTTTTTACTTATTTAAAATTGTGTACATTTTTGTTATTGGGAGTTTTATAATCTCTCTAAATAATTTTAATGTGTACTGACTTCTGGGAACCACTGACGTATGCAGTGACATAGGAGTTAAAGATGAAAACTTATGACTGATACAAAGTGATTAAAGCTGTGAAAGTGTTGGTGATTACTTGCCAAGTATAACATAATGATAGAGAGCCATGTGTGGTGGTGCATGCCTATAATCTCAGTGCTTGGGAGTGTGATGCAGGAGGATTACAAGTTCAAAGCCAGTCTCAACAGTTTAGCAAGGCCCTAATCAACTTAACAAGACCCTGTGTCAAAATAAAATATAAAAAAGGACTGAGATGTACCTCAGTAGCTGAATGCCACTGGGTTCAATCCCCAGTACCAAAAAAAACAAAAACAAAAACAAAAACAAAATGATAAAGACAGAGGGCAGAGTCGTGGTGGACTCTTGTCCAGTTGTTGGCTATAAAAAAGGGATAGATGGTAGACACCTGGGGTTAAGAATTTGGCCCAGACCACAGACAGAATACAATTATGAAAGAAAGATCTAGCAACCCATAACATGAATAATAACTATAACTTCTATGTGTCAAAATACCACGTTACTTAGCATCATTATCATCATCGTAAGTAGCAACAACACTATTATTATCATCAGCAGCAGTAGTAACTAACAGTTGCTGAATAGTTACTATTCTTGTATCAGTGCACAGGAAATATTTTGAGAAATTTCAACACATTATTTCATTTAATCCTCACAACAATCCTATGGTGGCTCTATTTTGTAAACAGTGAAAATGAGGCTTAGACAAATAAAATCATTTGTCCAAGGTCATATATTGGCAGAACCATATTTTAATATAGAAATATCTGACTACAGAGCCTGAAATATGCACTCTTGCTACATTTCTATTGGTTCAGGTAATTGCCTGGTAATAAAAAACAAGTTGGCATTAATTTTCCAAAGAAATTTCATATCCCTCCTTCATTTGATGCATTTGGAGAGGGTACTATTGACCCAGTTTTATCAATGAGAAAACCAATACACAGAGAGCTTATATGACTTTGTTTTTTAAAATTTATTTACTTATTGATTCATTGAATGCAAATGGAGTACAGCTATTGTTTCTCTGGTTGTACACAAAGTAGAGTCACACCATCTGTGCGTTCATACATGTACACAGGGCAATGGTATCTGTCACACATTCTGTTATTATTCTTACCCCCCCACCCCGACCCCACCCCTCCCTTCCCTCTATGCTATCTATCCTTCCTCCATTCTTGCCTCTCTTCCACCCCACATTATGCATCACCATTCACTTATCAGAGAGACCATTTGGCCCTTGGATTTTGGGGACTGGCTAATCTCACTTAGCATGACAGTCTCCAACATCATCCATTTACCTACAAATGCCATAATTTTATTCTTCCTTATGGCTGAGTAATATTCCATTGTGTATATATACCACAGTGTCTTTATCCATTCATCTATTGAAGGGCATCTAGATTGGTTCCACACTCTAGCTATTGTGAATTGATCAGCTATGAACATTGATGTGGCTGCATCACTGTAGTAATCTGATTTTAAGTCTTTTGGGTATAGGCCAAGGAGTGGGATAGCTGGGTCAAATGGTGGATCCATTCCAAGTTTTCTAAGGAATCTCCACACTGCTTTCCAGAGTGGCTGCACCAACTTGCACTCCCACCAGCAATGTATGAGTGTACCCTTTTCCCCACATCCTCCCCAGCACCCATTGTTGCCTGTATTCTTAATAAAAGACATTCTAATTGGGGTAAGATGAAATCTTAAGGTGGTTTCGATTTGCATTTCTCTTATAACTAGGGATGTTGAACATTTTTTCATGAATCTGTTGATTGCTTGTAGATCTTCTTCTGTAAAGTGTCTGTTCATTTCCTTGGCCCATTTATTGATTGGGTTATTAGTATTCTTGGTGTAAGGATTATTGCGCACTTTGTAGATTCTGGAGATTAGTGCTCTATCTGAAGTGTGTGTGGCAAAGATTTTCTCCGACTCCAAAGGCTCTCTCTTCACATTGCTGATTGTTTCCTTTGCTGAGAAGAAGCTTTTTAGTTTGACTCTATCCCAATCATTGATTCCAGCTTTTATTTCTTGTGCTTTGGGAGTCATGTTAAGGAAATCTGATCCTAGGCCAACGTGATGAAGATTTGGACCTATTTTCTCTTCTGTTAGGTGCAGAGTCTCTGGTCTAATTCCTAGGTCCTTGATCCACTTTGAGTTGAGTTTTGTACAGGGTGAGAGATATGGGTTTAGTTTCATTTTGCTGCATATGGATTTCCAGTTTTCCCAGCACCATTTGTTAAAGAGGCTACCTTTTCTCCATTGTATGTTTTTGGCTCCTTTGTCAAGTATAAGTTACCTGTATTTATTTGGGTTTGTCTCTGTGTCCTCTATTCTGTACCATTGATCTACCTGTCTATTTTGGTACCAATACTATGCTGTATTTTTACTATTGCTCTGTAGTATATTTTAAGGTCTGGTATTGTGCTACCCCCTGCTTCACTCTTCTTACTAAGAATTTTTTTAGCTATTCTGGGTCTCTTATTCCTTCAAATAAATTTCATGACTGCTTGCTCTAATTCTATGAGGTCCATCGTTGGGATTTAAATTGGAATTGCATTGAATTTGTATAGCGCTTTTGGTAGTATGGCCATGTTGACAATATTAATTCTGCCTATCCAAGAACATGGGAGATCTTTCCATCTTCTCAGGTTTTCTTTAATTTCATTATTTACTTTTCTGTAGTTGTCATTGTAGAGGTCTTTCACCTCTTTTGTTAGATTGATTCTCAAGTATTTTATTTTTCTAGAGGCTATTGTGAATTGTATAGTTTTCCCAATTTCTCTCTCAGAGGATGCATCACTTATGAGTAAAAATGCATTAGATTTATGAGCATTAATTTTATATCCTGCTACTTTACTGAATTTGTTTATGAGTTCCAGAAGTTTTCTGGTGGAATTTTTAGGGTCTTATAAATAGAGAATCATGTCATCAGCATGGTCATTAGCATGGTCACATAATTTTATTGATGGACCCTGATTTAGGGTAGCAAATATTTGTAGATTTTGTAAACTTTCTTCCTCAAAGATTTCCATGACCAACCATCTTTCCCTGACTGGATCAGATGCCTGTCTTCTGTGTTCCTGTGGCACTCTGAGTTTTTCCTTTTGAGCACTTACCATACTATATCACAATTCATTTCTTAACTATTTCATTCCTTAGACTATGACATCAGTGAGGGCAAGAATCTTGCCTCTCTTCTTTGCTCTTATGTATCAAGCCTTTGAGCTAAGCATAGCATTTGGTAGGCACACAATAAAAAATGATTAAATTGAATTTATTGTATATTCTCTAGATGGACAGTAGGAAATGAATAAGGCCAATAAATAGTCTCTGCTCTATAGACAAGCTTAAAACTGGTTATTAACTACATCATGTGTTACAATAATCATCAGAATTCTATTATATTATTTCAATGGAACATAAACGATAAATGAAGATGAATGGCAAAAATGTTGCAAGAGATAAAAGGATGGAGCTCTTGTACATATCCACATAATTTTTTAGTGTATTCTCACAATACTGAATAGCTCCCTTTCTTTTAAGCTTCAGGCTAGTGTAACTGGATAACACACATGGATAAAATAAGTGTAAAACATTGATGAAAAATTAAAGAAAACACAAATAAATAGAAAGATACCCTATGGTCACGGATTGGAAGACAATGTTATTGAAATGTCTAAAGTATTCAAAGAAATGCAAAGATGAAATGGAAATCCCATTTAATCCCTATCAAATCCCATTGGTACTTAAAAAAAAAGAAATAGAAAAAAATGGTTCCAAAATTTATATGTAACTAAAAGGGACCATTAATATCCAAAGTCATCTGTAGAAAGTAGAATAAAGTAGAAATGAGAACTACAGAACACTAAAGAAAGAAATTAAAGAGAATCTGAGAAGATGGAAAGATCTCCCATGTTCTTGGATAGGCAGAATTAATATTGTCAAAATGGCCATACTTCCAAAAATGCTATACAAATTCAATGCAATTCCAATTAAAGTAGAAATAAAGTAGAAAGTAGAATAAAGCTAAAGACATCACTCGTCTCACTTTCAAAGTATATTACAAAACTGGGACTAGGGTTGTGGCTCAGTGGTTGAGCACTTGCATAGCAAGTGTGAGGCACTGGATTCAATTCTCAGCACTACATATAAATAAAAGGATAAAAGTAAAGGTCTATCAACATCTAAAAATATATTATAAAACTATCATAACTAAAACAGTGTGGTATAAAGTATGATACAACTACAGATGTACAGAACAACATACGGGAGTAGAGAGCCTAAAGAATAAATCCATGTATATACAGTCAACTGATCTTTGACAGTAGTGCCAAGACGACAATGGGAGAAAGGATAGTTTCTTCAACAGATGGTGTTGGGGAAACTGGATCATCCACATACAAAATAATGAAAATAGACCGTTATATCATATACAAAGATCAATTTGAAATGCATTAAGGACTTAAATGTAAAAGCAGAAACAATAAAACTCCTAGAAGAAAGCATACAGGAAATGTTTCTTATTGTTGAATTTTTCAATTATTTCATGGATACAATAGTGAAAGCATACACAATAAAAACAAAAATGGTTTAGTGGAACTATATCAAACTATAAAGTTTCTGTACTGTGAAACAATCAACAGAGTAAAAAGGCAATCTATGGAATGGGAGACATATTTGGAAACCATACATCTTATAAGGAGTTAATTTGTAAAAGATATAAGGAACTTCTACAAGTTGATAGCAGAAAAACTAACAACCTAATTTAAAAACTATCATGATTATGCAATCCCACTTCTGAATATTTATCCAAAAATATTAAAATTTGGATCTCAAAGAGATATCTACATTCCCATGTTCATAGAAGCAATATCCACAATAGCCATAAGGTAAAAGCAATCCAATGAAGTATTACTCTGCCTTAAAAAGGAAGGAAATTCTGACACATGTTTTAGTGTGGATCATCTTTGAGGACATTACACAAACTGAAATGTCAGTCAGAAGAAAAATACTGAATGATTTCACCTATCTTAAGTATATAAAATAGCCAAATTCACAGAATCAAAGAGTAGAAAACTGCCAGATATAGGAGGAAAGGGAAATGGGGAGTTATTAATCAATGAATGCAAGGTTTTAGTTATGAGTCACTTCTAGAGATTAGATTGTATACAACATTGCACCTATAGTTAGCAATGTTGAATTATATACACAAAAAATCTGTTGAGTATAAATCACATTAACCAATTTTACTGTAATAAAATTAAAGTTTTAATTTTAATTTTAAAGAATTTTAAAAATCAACAAAAGAACAGTTATGAAGACAAAGAATCAGCTTCCAAGGTGGTGACTTGACTTCATTTGCTATCAGTTACTTTTGCTGAGAGAATAGAGAAGGCAATGGAGAATATGGAGTCAGACTGGGCATACTGTGTGTTGAGCCTAAAGCAGAACCTGGCGGGTCCCATATTTGTGGATTTGATGAAATCCCTTATGTGAACTAATTTTCTAATGAACTGCTTTTCTCCTCAAAACACAGGGAACATTTACAAGAAAGAGAGATAATGAAGGGTCTCATCAGTGTGACTACAGACTTTTATATTTTATTATTATTTTTTACATAAGGGATTAAAAATATAGACAATTGTAAACCATACAAAATATATAGACAAAATGGATTTGCCATTGAGGCATTTATACCTGAGATAGAGAAATGGTTTGACACAGAACCAAGTAAATTAGACATTTAAGGATAAATTATAGTGTTTGCATAAAAGTAACTATATACATAAATGTACTAGGACAGAGTCACCATCAGAAAGATCAAAGAAGGGACTAGTAGAAAACCTTTGGTGTTGGCAAAATCACAATGAAAGAAAGTACCTTGGGCTACAGACAAGACTTGGAGCTCACCCAAATTAAGACATGCAGAACCATATATCCTGAAAACAATTGCCAAATTTTATTAAGGTTACTTTCAAGAAGCAGTAGGGAAGAGCTAACAAATTTTAGTCTCATTATAAATGTAGTGAAATTAATGAAACTGTATGTCCAAGCACCATCACTTGTGGGCTTGTGAAACAAAAAGATTTCAGAAAGAAATCTTGCTTTGCTGGCTCAGAGAAATTTCTCTGAATGTCTAATCCTATGTTTTGTTGCCAAGACGCCCACCAGTCTGCAGTAAGCTTAATTTATACTAAGCAAAAGAAAAAATGAACTCCTGGGAATTCTGCAGGAACCATTTTTAATACTAAAATTCTATATGTCGTGATAGATTTTTTAAAAATAGGAATTTTGGTCTCAATTTTTCAGTTTTGTAAAGCAGGTCAATTTAGGAAATGAAAGAGCATGGGAAAACAGCCAGGAAAGAACCAAAAAGATTTGGAGCACAGGTTTCAAAGGACCTCAAGTAGAAATTCAGGTAAATGGCTCATCATTTCAAGGTTTTCATAAAAAATGATAAATTGGGGGCACTCTTATATATAATCTGAAGTACCAGCAGAAGGTACCTGAGATAGGCAACTAAGATCAAAGGCACTTGCTTCAACTCACTTAAAGTAAATGGAAAATGAATAGCAGGCAAAATGAAAATTACAGGACATCTTTCACCATCCACTAAAGAACTGTTGTTGAGCTCTTACTTTCCCTTTGCAAACAAACCAGACAAACTTCTCCATTCTCTCAGCCACCCATATTCAGTTACATGTTAGACCACCTCATTTTTCATAAGAAGTGGCATCTTCCTTGAAATCACAAAATCAGATGTTCCACTCTGCAGCACAATGTAATGTTCTTTAAGTTCAGTTGCTTACATAGCTTTGCTGAAAGCGGTCTTATATTTCATCAAGAACTCTTCTCCATTGTCTCTGTTTCTCAGTCCCCTCCTGCTTCCCTTTCTCCTCCATATTAAACCTGATAGTTCAACATCCTACCAGCTTTTAACAAATGCTAGTGCTGTTTTTCTTACTTTCTTTGCTTACACTGCTGGTAAAATATCAACACTACATAAATACTACCAGTCATATGATTTGTGACTTGCAACTAATGGGTTCCGATTTAATGGAGAAAACTCTGGGGATAGGAAAACTGGACATTACTTATAAATTTATGACAAATTATCAATTTGGCACTAAAAGCCTAAAAAAAACTTATGTTTTCTCTAGTGACTTGTTTTTCTTTTTATGCAAGGACTCGATTTTATTATTCCCTTTCTTCTAACCCACCAAACTCACCTTCCTCCTACTAATCACATTCTACTGGAAGATTTTGCTTCATATCATATACAGAAAATAATTGGCAGATAGGCACCCATTTTCTTATACCAAATCTTCAAATCCACTTGCATCTGTGTTCATCTTCTCTCATTTCCCTTTAATTATAATAGGAAAATAGCCTTCGTATTATCAAAGGTCAAATCTTTTTTTTTTTTTCAGTACCAGGGGTTGAACCCAGGAGTACCTAACCATCAAGCTACGTTCCTGGTCCTTTTATTTTTTATTTAGAGACAGAGTCTCACTAAGTTGCTTAGGGCCTTCCTAAATTGCTGAGCTGGCTTTGAACTTTCAATCCTTGTGCCTTAGCCTCCAGAGTCACTGGGATTATAGGCACGTGCCACTGTGACTGGCTGAAAGGTCAAATCTTTTGCATGTGCTCTGCTTACCACTCTATAGGACTTCTATAATCAGTATCTAAAGATGTTTATCTCCCATCTAAAATAAAATTTTCTTTATCCAAGATTGTTACTGTTCTTGATCTGTCTATTCGCAATAAAACAAAGCTTCCTCCAAACAACTATCCATACACCGTTTACATACCAATTCCTCTTCCTCATTTTCTCTTTATTTTTCCATGGCTTTAATCCTCATCATGCCACTGAAAAGTCTCTTGCCTAAATCTCCATTGACTTTCATACTGCTAAATCTAGTGGAATTCTATGTTGCTACATCTACTGGAGTATGTTTCAGTTCTCATCTTACTTGACCATTTTGACTCTAATATTTGATTGAGTTAACCACCCTGTATTTGAAACTCCTTAGATTGCCTTCAAATTTCCTGGCTGCTCTTTCTAAAGTTGCTTTTTTATGTTGTTATAACCTCTTTTCTGACTTTCAGATGTATATAGAATATGTTTCTATTTGGCATTTCTATTTCTCACAGGTGTTTCAAACTCATGTTCAGGACTGGAATCAATTTCCCTACTCCATCAAAAGAAATTATGTCCCCTTTCCAGTGATCCTTATCTCTCCAAATCATGCTACTGCCACCTATCCTCATAAACTTAAAAGAAAATATAAAAACTTTAAGAAGTTCCTGAATTACCATTGACACCCTTATATCTGGACAGCACCCTTTACTTCCCAATAAGACCTATCCCTACCAGCTTTCTCCATTTCTTCAAATATATCTCAAGACCTTGGTGCATATTGTTCCTTCTGTCTGGAATGTTCTTTGTCTCCACCTCACTCCTCCTTATTATTTGGTACTTGATTTTCATGATTCTTATTCATATTAGATTTTTCTGACCTCTAATTTAAATGAGATCTCTTTACAACTTGTGATTATGAGTTTATTTTTATGATTTCATGATTAACATCTGTATTACCATGAAATTGTTAACTTCATGAAAATGGGGACTACCCTTCTCTTCATCACTGTGCATGGTACCTACCCCAATGCTAATACATAATTCAAAATAGTTAATGAAGTAATAAATGCATGACTGAATAATGACATAACATTAATGGAATTCCAAATGCTAATAAAAGGATTTCCTTTATCACCTCAATTATTAAGTATACCTGTAAAAGTTTTAGCCAATTAAATGAGACATAATAAAAGATATGAGGGCTTTAATCATTGGAAAATAGGTGCCAAAATTCTCAGTATTTGTTAACCGTCTACCTAAAAGTGAGAGTCCACTGAAAAATTAATAGAATCCTTAAGATGATTTAATATGGTAACCAGTTTCAAACTAAATATATAAAGTAAATATTTCTTCTACCAGAAATAACCAGTTAGAAAGTAGGACATATAAAAGATTCATTTCAAGTAACAAGGAAAAAAAATGTAACAATTGAGTATAAATAACTTCAAGTTACAGGTGTTGAAGCAAATATATGACACTGGTATTCATCTCTGAAGCCAGCTGAAAACAATAATGAGAATGAGAAATGGAGGAAAAAAATGCATCCTCAATGAAACAACAACAACAAAAATCCCAGCAGAAACTCAAGTTTCAATCTTTGAATTAAGTTATCCAGTGAGGAGAAAATTTGACCCAGATGAATGAAGAACACAAGCCTCAGTATATCTTTGGTGATATCAAAGGTTATATATAAAGGAGATGTACATCCTTTTGGTTTCTTTAATATAGTGTCTCTGTGTTTAGTTGCTTTTTTACTGCTGTGACCAAAACACCTGACAAGAACAATTTTAGAGGAGGAAAAGTTTATTTGTGACTCACAGTTTCAGAGTTATCTCAGCGCATAGACAGTCAGTTCCATTCCTTGGGGTTAGAGGTGAGGCTGAACATCATGGTGAAAGCATGTGGCAGAGGGAAACAGCTCACATGATGATCAGAAAACAGAGACTCCAGTCACCAGGTAGTAAATACGTATCCCAAAGGCATGCCCCTAATGCCTACCTCCTTCAGCCACATCCTACCTGCCTTCAATTACCACCCAGGTAATCTCCATCAGGGGATTAGTTCGCTGATTGGGTTAAGTCTCTCAACCCATTCATTTCACCTCTGAATGTTCTTGCACTGTCTTACACATGAGATTTTTGGGGACACCTCACTTCTAAACCATTACAGTCTTATTTCTCTTATAACAGTATAATGGTAGAATAAAAAGACAGAATGAGGGAATCCATCAATGGGTGCATGTGGGAAAAAGATCATGGGCAGGCAGTTCTGCAATATAATTATATAAAACACCTGTAACTACAGGCTTCATTGCTGGTCAGTCTTCCAGTGGTTCTCACAAGGGTTGGTACAACCCTCCACCCCTAGAACAGGGTTTCCTAACCTCAGCACTAATGGTATTTTGAATTACATAATTCCTTATTGTGGCGACTATCCTATGAACTGTAGGATGTAAAGCAGCATTCATGGCCTCCTGGTTGTGACCATTAAAAATGTATCTAGACATTTCCAATTATCCTTGTGTTCTCCAGAAAGATAAAACCAAGAAGGTATGTATTTACCAGGAATTGGCTCACACATTTATGGAGGCTGAGAAGTCCCATGGTAGGTTATCTGCAAGCTGGAGAGCTTGAGATGCCAATACGATGGTTCAGTATAAGTCCAAAAGCTTCAGAACCAGGGATCCTAATGGCGTAACTCCTAGTCTGAGACTGAAACACTAAGACCCAAGGAGGGAGTGGGGGTTGGTAGCAGAAGTCCAGAAATCTAAAGACCAGAGAACCTAGAGCTCTGATGGTCGAGGGAAGGAGAAGAGTATCCTAGTTATAGGAAAGAGAGTGAATTAAGTTTTCCTCACCTTTTTCTTCTATCTGGCCCTTGAGCCAATTGGATGATGCCCACTCATACGGAAGGTGAATCTTCACCACTTAGTCCCAATTCATATGACAATCTCCTCAGGAAACACCTTTACAGACACATGTGGAAATAAAATTTTACTAGCTATTTAGGTATCCCTTAATCCAGTCAAGCTGACACTTAAAATTAACCACCACAGCCCCTTAGTGGTCAAAATCATCCAGGTGGACAACCACTACCAGAGGACATCTGTAACCATATGAGGGTTGTTTTTGATCATCACAATGATGAGGGGTTGTTGTTGGAATTTAGTGATTTCATATAAATCTTCATTTATTCCCTCTAGCTTATGGAGAAGCACAATTGAATGAAAATTTCTAAGCCTGCTAAAAGAAAGAAAGTTTTAGTTCACATGTAAAAAAAGATTTTACTTAGATTATATTGGATTTGGGGTTGAAGATTTAGCTCAATGGTAGAGAGTTTACTTAGCATATGTGAGGGTCAGCACTGCAAAAAACAACTATATTATATTGAAGTTTTTGATGCCTAAAAATTAGTTTTTTAAAAAAATTAATGCCTAAAAGTGACCAAAAATCTATGGGATATGCCTAATGTATCATTCAAGGACAAGAAAGATCCAACAAAGTATGCTTGAAGAAAGTGGTGGAAAAAATTGATGATTGAATTCATAAAGTCCAACTCAGTTGATAATTTAGTTATGAAAAAGAACTCACATTATTCTAGAAACTATGATGTACAAATATCATCAAGACAAATCTATAAAACTAGCTAACTTAAAAATTAAAGAAAGAACTCAAAAATCTTTACACCACGAACACCAATAACCCAATCAATAAATGGGCCAAGGAAATGAACAGACACTTTACAGAGGAAGATCTACAAGCAATCAACAGATTTATGAAAAAATGTTCAACATCCCTCGTTATAAGAGAAATGCAAATCAAAACCACCTTAAGATTTCATCTTACCCCAATTAGAATGTCT
>JAJEJO010004771.1:48364-91563 GCA_020662805.1 Glaucomys volans
AAAAAAAAAAAGAAAGACTCCTAGAGGCATCTGTGCAAAATAGTCACTTATGAATAGAAATAAGAAATCAGAATATTCTCAATCCTCTTGCTAAAATACAGAAGAACAGTATTTACAAAATTCTCAGGGAAAGAAATTATGACCCAAAAGTGTTATGACCATTCAAGCTACCATTCAAACATAAAGGTATCTGAGAACTACTTTCAACATGCAAGAACTCAGGATATAGAGTAGATTGAAGTAATTCTGAGAAGAAAAAACAGTTCAGCTCAAAATCAAATCAAACAAGAGAATAATGAGAATTTTAAAATAATGTGAAATATCTGTGTGTAGTGGTGCATGCCTGTAATCCCAGCTATTGGGGAGGCCAAGGCAGATGGTTGAGGCCAACCTGGCTAATTAGTTAAAGCCTGTAATAAAATAAAAAATAAAATGTTCTGGGAGTAGCTTGGTGGTAGAATCCCTGGATTCAATCCTCATTACCAAAAAGAAAAAGAAAAAAGTAATGTGAAAGAACTTATATTGAGTATTAAATTCACTTAAATATAGAACTAAAGTCAAATAATGATTGGAAATATAGATTTCCACACAGATTGTATGGTTATATACATATAGAAAAATTAATAAACAAAGAGTGGTAACTGAGAAGAGTAGCAGATGATGGGAGAAGACAGGTATTATTAGTTGCCTATCAATATCTATTTCCTACTTCTTCTTTACTCCCAAAATTCAACTTTAATTTCGGGAAACAATGTGTCCAGTTAAAAGTACTCACTTTGTTAGACTTCCCTTCAGGCTTACCTGGACTTTTGAACAAGTTGGTCCAAATAGATGTAAGTATTAATTTCTAAAAGGCACTTTCATGAAAGCTTTTTTAAAGGAAACAGATGTGATTGTCTGGTGTCTGTTTAAGGTCCTATAATAAAATTCCACAAACTGGGTAATTTAGAAACAATATAAATATATTTCTTAAAGTTCTGCGAAATTCCAGATCTAGGCAAATTTTGTGTTTGGTAAGAGCTCACACTCTGTTGCTTATAGATAGCAGAAAAGATAATGGTTTCTCTGGGACCTCTTTTTTAAGGGTTCTAATTCTATTCATGACGACTATGGATTCAAACTCCCAAAGCCTCCTAGTGTTATTCCTTTGGGGATTAAGATTTCAGCATATGAATCTGGGGGACAGAAACCTTCAAACCATAGCAGCTGTCACCAATTTTCTCCTTGTTCTTGCTTTGAAGTTGATTTGAAGCCAGAGTTTTAATATCATGAGATGGCAAATATGAAAATGAATATCGGTATGCTAAGGGTAGTAGGGTACAAAAATGAAAGAAACCTGTGATCCTGATTGCTTCTCTTAGTAATGTCAACTCCGGATTGCCTATCCTTAGAATTCTAACTGCACCAAATGATCAAATTCCAATGTATTTAAGCCTCCACTAGTAGGATATCTGGTTATTTATATAAAAATGCATTCCAATGGATACTGAGAGCCTAGAGATACAATATATGAAATAGAAATACTTCTCTTTGTACACAATTTTTTGTTATTAGGATTTGCCATGTCAATATCTTACACTGTATATCTATAATCTATAAAATAGTAGCCCAAGGTGTTTATCAATAAATAAAAGTACAGAATATATATGACAAGCATATGTGATTTAACGAAGTACCTAAAGTAACATATTCATATTCAATGACTTAAAAGAGGCTATCTGGCAATGATGCTTGAATCATATTTTTTAATTGAACTTGACAAAAGTTTAAAAAAAAACAAGAAAAAGAAACATATGAAATAGTAAACGTTTAAAAAATGAAGGAGAATTAAGAGGGTACTATGTTACCTGGTATAAAAATGCATTATAAAATGACAATCATTAGAATGATAATAAACATTCATATCTATGTGAAATTCTAAATATCTTGAAAGTAGATCTTAATCTGTAGGAGAATAGAGTGCATTATTAGGCGCCATTGTAAATCAGTGAAGAAGGAAGGAATTCTTCAATAATGATGCTGCAACCATTGGTTGGCAATTTGAAACTTTAGAAAGAATAGGTTCTTCCATTTATGCAATCCTCCATGATAAATTCCTAATGGATTAAAAACATGAATTAGAGACTGCTAGCAAATGGTGCACTGATTTCATAAAAAAATATATAAAAAGAATTTTTAGATGTGTGGCTTAACTCTCAGGAAAGAGAAAAAAATAGGTGACAGAAACAAAGAACAATAGGCAGTAGACTTACAAGCTAATTCTCCAAAACCCCCTACAAATAAAGAAAATTTAAATAATCTAATAGGGTACAAAAAGGGTGGTAAGTGTAAACGATAAGATGACAAAATAAAGTCAAATGTTTTGGTAAATACGGTAAATATAAATTGACTAAACTATTAGGTTGAAAGCCAGATATTCACAAAAAGGAATTCAAAAAAGATAAGTACTATTTACAAAAGAAACCTTTAGAAATATAATAGCTTAAAGCCAAAGGGTGAATAAAAACATAAGGCCCATGACATCAAAGCTGGATCAGTTATTTATATATCAGAAAAATTAACTTTAGAGAAAAAAAGCATTATTAGGAATAAAGAGGATTAATTATAGTAGTAAAATAAGCAATTCACTAGAATACATAGCAACTATTAAATTTCATAAACCTAAAGACATAGTCTCAAAAATATATGAAGAAAAAATTCAGCAGAATTACAAGGGTACACTGACACATTGACACATATATACTATATATCACTAACGGATATATCAAGGAGACAAAACTAGTAAGACTACTATGAATTTTAATGACATAGTCAGAATTTGGTATAACTGATATATATAAAATCCCACAAAAAGCAATCAGGAAACAAAGCCTTTTGAAGTTTATGTAGGTAATATATAGTGTCTGTGACTACATTGAACCTCATCTCAATAAAAGAACAAAAATAGATGTACAGAACAGATTTAGTGACCATATGCAATATAAATAGAAAACAATAAAAAGACCAAATTGCCACCCATGATTTGAAAATAATATATGAAATTATATATATTTATAAAATTTTTATAAATATAAAATGTGAATAGGTTATTTTCTACATATGCAAATATTAAATTTCCAATAAGTGGGCCAAACAAAACATTGTAAGAAAAATTTGAAAAAATTAAAACTGAAAATAATGAAAGAGCTATGAATCATAATTCAGGGAATCCAGCTAAAGTAGCATGTGTCAATGTTTACTTGATATACTGGCATTAAAATGTATAAGGTTCATAATATCAAGAAGTCAGAAGAAAAAGAAAACATAAGGAAATTACAAAGACTAAAGTAATTCATAGATTATATAAAGGAAATCAGTTAAATTGAAAATAAAGCAATGCAGAGAAGCAATAACACAGAGGATCAACAAACTAGTTTTGAAACTAGTCTTTGAAAAGACTAGTAACTATGGAAACCACATATTAATTGTGATCATGAGAGAGAGAAAGAGAAAGCAAATTAACAATACAAGGAATGAAGACACCACTATACTGGAAACAAAATATTCAAAATTCTAACCAATAATATGAAAATATATGACATCAATCTTATTTATAATATAAACACAGAATTCATAAATGAAATATTAGCAAACCAAATCAAACATGTATTTTAAAACACATGATGACAATATGTGGGTTAAACCAGGAATGCAAAGATTTTTCAATATTAGAAAACCTATTACTATAAATAATAATTTTAAGATTAAAAGGGACATATGAAATGATAATGTGGATGTAGAAATTTTTTTAGAAAATCTAGAGCCCATTTATGAATGAAACAACCATTTCTTAACCAACTACAAATGTATTGAATCTTCCTTAACCTAATAAAAAGATATCAACTCCAAACCAATAGTGGACATGTTAGTAGTAAAATATTCAAAATACAGTATTCCTTATAAAGTTAGGAAAATGATAAGAATTACTTCTGTTGCTGCTTCTGTTAAACACACAGTGGAGATCCTAGTTAGTATTAAAAAACAAGGAAAATAAGCTAAAGGTCTATGTATTAAATATGAAGAATCAGAATTGCTATCATTAACAGGTGATAATGCTATAAAAGAAAACCCATATAGATTTGTACCATGCTTGTTAATGTGGAGTAAATATTTTAAAGTTCACAATTATTCCAAAGTTAACCAACAAATTCAAGGGAATCCCAATTTAAGTTCCAAATGGATATTAATGAAGGAAAACTTGCTCCTAAAACTCACTTGGAAACAGTAAATACAGAAAAATAATCAAGAAGATGTCAAGGAATAATAATAAAAGAAAATTTGCCTTACAAGATAACAATATTCATCATAAAGCTACAGTAATTAACACAGTGGTAGTTGGGTCAGGTGTAAACAAAACAATGGGAGGGAACAGAAAGCCTAGAAAAAGATAGTTTTATGATGTTTGTTATGGGATGAATGTGGAATGTCCCCCAAGGTTCAAGATCAAAGGCTTAGTCCCCAGTGTGTCAATGTTCAAAGGAGGGGAGGGGTATCCTGGAGGAACTCAGACCCTAGGAAGAAGGTTTGGGATTCTGGCATTTGAAAGAATATGCAAACCCAGCTGAGATAGTAGGCATGTTTTATTTGAAGGTAGCAGTATTCCTCTGAATCTTCCATAGGAATTGTCTATGTGCAGGCCAAAGACAGCATAGGGCCAATAGGTTACATGAGTAAGCACATGCTCACAAAAAGATATTTATGACCTTGACTACATATGCTGAATCAGGGTATTTATGACCTTGAGTACATACTAAATATACTTGTTTAGAAGTCTTGATGTGGGAGTCTAAATATAGACATCCTGGGCCTGCCCCACATGGGGGCTTTTGGGAAGTGATTGGATCATGAGATCTCTAAGCCCATCAATGGGTTAATCAATTGATGTATTCATAGCTGAAAGGACTACTGGGAAGTGGTGGAAGCTGTAGAATGTGTAACATAGTTCAAGGGAATGGGTCTTTGGGGGCAGAGCACTGGATATAATTTGTTCCTCCTTCTGCTCACTCACACATGCACCCCCTGTCTTTCTCCTTCTCTCTCTCTGTCTCTCTCTCTTTCTCTCTCTCTCCTGAACCATGCAGTAGCAGCAGTGTTCCACCATGAAGCTGCAGCCATCCATTAACATGAGAGCACAAGAAGAGGCATCTGGCTCACACTGTGTAGCAATGATACCTCTGTTACATATCAAGTTGCATATTCTATAATTTGGATTTTAAATGTTCCTCAAAGTCCTTGTGTTGAGTTCATTCCACCATACATTCTTTGTCATGATGCTCTGCCTCATCACAGACCCATAGCAGTGAAGCCAGGTAAACATTGACCAAACTATCTGAAACCAATGAGCCAAATCAAGTCACTCCTCCTTTAAGTTGTTATTCTCAGATATTTTGTCACAGTGATGGAAGCTAATACACTACAACAAATACTTGACACAATCAGTGTATAAAGAGAATAGTTATAGTTTGTCTCATTGTTTTATAGGGTCCATTCCAAGATCAGGTGGAGTCATTGCTTTGAGGCCTCTAGTGTGGGTGCTAGATGGCAATACTAGGGAGCACATGGTAGAGCAAAAACATTTACTTTGTGACCAGGAAGCAAAGAGGAAGGTGCTGGGGCCCATAATCATTTTCAGGACATGTCCTCAATGACCTGTATATCTCCTAGAAGGCCACAACTTAAAGGTTCTACTATATCCCAATAGCAACATGGGCTGAAGGTTAAATTCTTTTTTTGTTTGTTTAGTACTAGGGAATGAACCCAGGGGTGCTTAACCACTGAGCTACATACCCAGCCCTTTTTCTATATTTTACTTTGAGACAAGGTCTTGCTAAGTTGCTTATGGCCTTGCTAAATTGCTGTGACTGGCTTTGAACTTGCCATCCTCTTACCTCAGCCTCCTGGGTCATTGGGATTACAGATGTGTGCCACCATGCTTGGCGTGGAGATTAAATTTTTAACACATGGACCTTTCAGGAACATTTAAGATCCAAATTAAAGCATAAGGCACCTTGATATACAACAGAGGTAGCACTGCTACTCAATGTGGGCCAGATGCCGCCTCTTGTGCTCTCATGTTAATGGATGCCTCCAGCTGTTGAACAGAATGCAGCGAACCACTGCCTACATAGGGAAAGTCTTCCTTGTTTCCTCTTTTTGCTCACTGCCAGTGCCAGTGGAGCTTACCAACAATCTGTGGTAAGGCCTATTTGCTGGATGGCAGACTGGCCCCAGGAGGTCTACCAGGTCAGCAACAAGTATACCTATCAAGACAACCAATCTCTTTACCCTGGAGCACACTGTCAACATTTATTCTCTTACCAGTCATACCTTTGATACAAAAGAGCTCCTATTGGGGATTAGTTTCATTGCAGTCAAGTTTCAGAGTATGAGGGGAAAATTCGAGAAAATTGGAATAAGAAGGACCATAGAAGAGGTTCTGATAGTACAGAAGCACTGGCTACCCCTTTTGCTACTGCTATACCTGGGAACATCTTTCTTCAAATTACCTGATAATCAGTTCAACTTAGGAGAAGATGAAGTTGAGGGACTAAAACACTTGATGACAGAGGTGCTACATCATCAAGATGGAGTCCTGGGCCATTGATGACTGTATTAGTAACTGGTAGAGATCAAATTTTGAACTTCCTTAGACTCAATATATTTACACTCATATTACAAAGTCCAAGGACAATGAGAGGTTGTTTCTGGTTCAGTTTTCAGATAAAGACTTGTTTGTAGTCCGTACAATCTACAAAGTGATAGCTGTACCATTTTTTGAGCTTTATAACAATGTAATAGGATATGAGCCCATTATTTCTAGTCTCCCTCAGCTGTTGAGCAGGTTCAATTCAATATGAATTCCTCTACAATGTAGAAGTAAAAGAAACCACCTGTGAGCAAAGCTATACACAGTATAGGAGAACAAATGTAGAAATTTGGGGGTTTATCTCTTTCCTGATCCCTAAACTGTCACCTACTTTTCATTGTTTGAGTAATAAAGTTAGTCAGGCATGTTGACACACATCTCTAGTTCCAGCTACTCAGGAATTTGAGACCAATCTGGACAATGTAGAAGACTCTGTCTCAAAAGTAAATGAATAAAAAAAGCATGAAAAGATATATAGTGATGCAAACAAATGTGATGATTTTTATTTATTTTTGGTTCTACTCATACTTTTTGTAAATTAAATGAACTCTGTATTTTTACAAAATTTCTCATTGAACTCTTAAAATATTTATAAAATTTAAAAAAATCATAAAAAGTTGTGATAATGTAACCCACATAAAAATGTAAAATTTGTAAATACATGTTTATAAATGGTAAGTATACATAATAATCAGTATTATTAATGTAAAAAATACTCTCAAAATCTATTTATTCATTAATAAATAGATTAAGGTTCATGCTTATTCAGTGAGAGTAGCAGTTTTAACAACCATTAGTGAGATTTTAAAATGGCTGACCTTTGTGAATAAGAATTGATAATATTAAAAAGAGCATTAATATTGTTCATATTAAAAAGAGACATTAACCTGATAAAAATAATGATCTCTAAGGAATGACATGACAGAAATGACATAATTTTTATTTTATTCATTTTTTATTTTTGTACCAGGTGTATATTACTTTTAAAATTTGAAATCATAAATTTTAATTTAAAATATTTGAATAAATAAGTTTTATTCTTTGGCCTTAAATTCCACTTTTAAGGACACCATCCTAGGATATTAATTAGACATGGGGCACAGAATGTGATATATACATTTTATAATACCCAAATATGGATACAACATAAATATTAAAATATAAATGAATAAGTAAATACATTGTGGTGACAAACATGATGGAGTAATATGCTGATATTTAAAAAGGATGTTTTTAAATACACAAAAATTGCTAAGGATACCTCGGTGATGCCATTTAGTGTCAAGTCAATGACAAAGGCTTTGCAGTATAATCTAGATTGGGAAAGGGCACATGGTTTTTATTATAATAAGGTCATGGTTATGCTGGCAAAGGAGCAATTAATCTCCTACAAGGATACAATAAATGGTTCTGGCAGGAAAGAAATTTTACCTGTGAGATTTGCTTTTCTGTTTGTTTACTTTGTTGTTTCCAAAAACATAAAAATATCAAATAGCAAACTGCAACCTAGAGTGGAAGATCACCCTGACATGCTTACTCCCCCATCCTCACCTCCAATTACAGGACTCAGAGCACCCCTTTCTCTCTCCCTACACCCCCATCTCTTTGCCAGGCAGGAAGCACAGTTTCAACAGACAATGCATGGCAGAGGCCAACAGTTTACATATAGAGAAATATTTTTTTTTAAAATAGGAAAGGAATAAAACAAGCAAGAGGGAGAGGAGGAGGAAAAGGAAGGAGAAAGGGAGAGAAGAGGGAAGGAGGGAAGAAAAGAGAGGGAGAGGAGAGAAAAAGATGGATTGATTGATTTACATTGACCTGGGGTTTGCAAGTATCTGATAGAGGGACAATCAGCACAGAAGAAACGGGGGAAGTGGACACTTCAGGAGGAATGAAAGAAGTTAAAAAGACAAACTGAAAAATAAAAAAGGGCTGAGGATATTGCTCAGTGGGTAAGTACCCCTGAATTCAATCCCTGGTACCAAAAAAGGAAAAATAAAAGAAAGAAATGGCATGTCTGCCAAGATGTCATCATAGCACAAGGAATGGGAACCAAATAGAAGATGCAAAGCAGACCACCAAAGCCTGACACTGTTAAATGTCATTGAGGTTTTCAGCAACTCTGCTTATCTATATGAGCTAAATGGGGGGTGAGGGATTCTATCAGTGTAAGATTACCAAAAGGTTTCCCACCCCTTTACTTATCCACTTATCCTACCTCCAAACCATCATTAGGTATTGCCCATACCAAGAATGTTATACAAGTAGGATCATCAGCACTGAATGCAGACAGGTTGATACCCAAGACCAGGCTAGATAAATATATACATCTCACATACATCTAAGTGGAGGTCAATAAGAATAGACAGTTATCACTCAGACCCAAAGGAAATTAGAACACACAGAAGAAGGGAAGAAGGAAGAAATTAATAAAGAGAATCATAAGGGACTGAGTTTAAAACCATAAGTACTGAATTTAGGACTAAATTTAGTGCAGACAGTTGAAACACAGGTTAAAAGCTAGATGACTTTCAGTTATAGGGAAATAATGAACATGGTGCTCTTGTACATCTGGATTTGTGACTGTAAAATTGTCTATTTTTTTTAAATTTCTAAAATTTTCCAAGTGTATTACATATTTGCATTTATTTTTTCATCCCAAGCAAAAAAATACTAAAATAAAACTATCAACATTTTCAAAAATGCAGATAAATGTGTTACTTTTCAAAGTTCTGGACTAGTAATATCTAAATTTATATCTATAGTCATTATAAATGAGGAAGTCCTATAATGCAATGTAAAGTGAGCAACTTAGAAGCTGATAGGGACTTGCTAAATATATTTTAAATTAATATGCATCAAATCTGTTAGAAGCTGTTAAGATCTATAGGTAACCATTTGGAGAGAAAATTTTTTGTCCTAAGAAATAGTAAAATATTCATTTCAAATAAGAGATTGACATTTAATAAATACCTTGGTAAAGGTATAAACAAAGTGCTATAGGGAGCAAATGCAGGGGAGGCATTAGTTCCTTTGAAAGGTCCATCAATCTCTTGCAAGTTGATGCAAGAAATTGCAAACCTAAACATATAAAGTGATGACAGTGAACAATGATATTTCCTTTTGTTTGGAAATTTCCATAATGGGCATGTGATAGAAGTCAAGGTAAAAGGGATGTAATGAGATCCTTGCTGTCCTGGAATATATGTGGTATAACTATGAACAGAGGAGAAAAAAAATTCAGTCAACGTTGGACTCAAACCAGGAATTATATAACTCTTAGGATTCTGATGGATATGTTTTTTGGTTTACAATTCTCTTTTAAATAAACTTATCCACATACTATGCTTTCCAGTTTGTCGCTGGACACACCATTTCCTTTTGGAAGTGCAGTTATTATGCAACAATAAAGAATAGATATTCTAGAACTCTAAGTACTTGAATTGAAATTTACATTTAACACTTGCTAGGTATGTGACCTTGGAAAAATGACTTACTCTTCCTGAGTCTTGGTTTTCTTGTCTTGTCTTTAAAATGGAAACAGTAACAGTATGGTTGTATTTAGAATTAAGTGACTTAAAACTTGTAAAGCATTTATAATAATGTCCAGTATACAGTAAGTACTATATAAAATTTTATTAAATAAATATTGACTTATCTCCAGCAAAATTATGTACCCTCCATGGGCCCTGAAAACAACTGGGTTTATATATTTGGCTTAATTTGTCCCCAAGAAAGTTTACATCTTGATCCTCCATATAAGTGATATGGATGACCCTTCCTTCATGGTGTGAAATTATGGATTGCAAAGGGTATTTTTTTTCTACGTCTCTTCCTTATATGTACCATGTGACTGACTCATTACTATCATTATAAAAAAATCTTCTGAGTTTCTTACATTCTGGGGATACTAAGGGACACAAGGTACAGTCCTTGTCCTTGAGGTGAGAGAAACTGACATTGTACATGGCAAGTAAGTGCAGTAGAATATTGCATATGCTAAATACTAGGTGAAATAAATCTGCTGGAGAAGCAGTGATCACAGAAAGATGGGGTAGACTGAAACAGGTATGAGAATGAGTAGTTCTTGAAGGAAAAATAGGAATTAGAACTGTCTAGAGATAAGACACATGAAGGCATTCTGAACAAAACCCATGATAGCAAAATATATAGGCAAGAACATATCTGCAAGCTTTTGAGCAATTATACACAGATTTAATTTGAGTAGGGAGTTGGTTGTATGTCAGAAATTATATGAAACAAAGCTGGACCCGTAGATGAGGACTGGACTGTGGAAAGCAGTGAATGCCAAATGAAGTGCTCTACGTTTTATCTTGAAAGTAGTAGGGAGTCAATCAAGATTTCAACATTGGGAGAGGTTGGGGGAAGAGAATTGTTTTTGCAAGGTAATATTAAATGACAATTAATCTGTTAACAGAGCAGAAAATGTATGGAGTAAGTGGTTATCAGAGCAATTAGCACAACAGAGAAGAAACACAAAGATCAGCTGACAGACTGTTGCAATAAACAGTCTGAGATTAACTTAACCCAGGTTGGGATCAGTGAGACTATGAACCTGGAACCAAAAGGAGGCAAGTCAAAGATATTACTCAGGAAATGAAATCTCTCATTTTTTAATCAAATTAACTTCTATTCATGCATCAAAAGGAAGAGTTAGTTATTCCAGAACTCTGTTCTTTCATATCTTTATGTGCACTTATCCACACTGAAGAAAATCAAAATATGCTGTTAACATAACTATTTCTTCTTAACTTTTAGGTTATGGGGTCTGTCTTATTTCTTTGTATAGTTCTGGGGTTTGTTTTGCTATTTTTGTCTCTCTAGAATCTTCAACAATGTCTAATATATATGTTAAAGTTTTAAGAAGTATAAAACAGAACCAAATATTAATAAAGAAGTAACTGTTGATGCAAATATGTATTTGGAAGATTAAGAGAATATAACAAAAAGAAGTTCTGGAAGAGGAACAAATTAGGGGGGAAATTCTAGGACAGCTTTGAAAAGTAATATCTCCTCCCGCCACCCCCCTCCTTCTTCTCACCCTTCTCTCCACTGCTACCCTCTACCCTCTACCTCAATCTCTTAACAAGTTACTGTTTTGAGAAGATAACAAAATTATACATTTAAATAACTTGGTGTACATTTATTATAACTATAAAAATCATGTTTTGTTGGAAATGAAATGTAGGAGCAGTTTGAGCTTAAAATGTGGAGGAGATAGCAGTGGGGGATCTGCTTTATGAAATGGGTATGGATGTTTGAATGTCCAAGATGGAAAACTTAATTAAAGAGTACATTAGGGTTCTAGAAGACTAAAAACTTCTTTGAGCAATATAATGATCAGATAAATGCCTCCAAGACTATGAGCTTTGGGTTTGACCTTCCACTGACTCTGAAAAGAGGAAGTCACATAGTACTAAAAGAAATATAGTCATGTTACTTTTGGGTTCATGTGGTACTTTTATGAACCACAATTATACTCCCATCTCCATAGTCTGAGACACTGCTTATGTTAAAGACTATCTTTTAAACAGTTAAAAATGTAGAAAACTGTCTCTTATCTCCTGGGGGTGAATGATTTCAGAGATTAAGGGTTTATGAAACTTGAAAATTTCCCAGTGGCAAGGCATGGGAACTGCTCAGGAGATATCTGCTTCCTTTTGTCCTGAGATAATCATGAAATTATTTGTCTACAATCTATGTCTCTGGCCATAATAAAACATAGCAATATGTCTCAAATGGTTCATAACCATCAGTGAGGCATGGACCTTACTCAAATGGGGCATACACTGATGTTCACTAAGTGTTTCTTGAATTAAACTGAATTGCAGAGCTGGGGATATAACTCAGTTGGCAGAGTGCTTGTCTCGAAAGCACAAGTCCCTGGGTTCAATTCCCCAGCACTGCAAAAAAAAAAAATACACTGAATTTCATTTGCAGTAATGATGACCACTTTGCCCTGAGTTAGCCACATGTAGACAAAAAATAACCAATTGTGATATTTCTAGTCAAGATTTAGACTTTGTGACTATATTTGTGACTATATATAGACTATATTTGTAGCCAGAATATAGAGCAAGAAAACCTAGCAAAACTAATGAGGCATTTTCATGGGCCTTAGAGTAAGACATTCATGGATTTGCATTCTGGCTTTGAAACTTACTCTCTCTGTGAACTTGACAAGTTTATTGACTTTTCTTTTTTTTTATTCATTTAATTTTGATCCATTGAACACAAATGGAGTACAGCTATTGTTTCTCTGGTTGTACACAAAGTAGAGTCACACTATCTGTGCATTCATACATGTACACAGGGCAATGATGTCTGTCACACATTCTGTTATTATTCTTACCCACCCACCCTGACCCCACCCCTCCCTTCCCTCTATGCTATATATCCTTCCTCCATTCTTGCCTCCCTTCCACCCTACATTATGCATCATCATTCACTTATCAGAGAGATCAGTCAGCCTTTGGATTTTTGGGACTGGTTAATCTCACTTAGCATGACAGTCTCCAACATCATCTATTTACCTACAAATGCCATAATTTTATTCTTCTTTATGGCTGAGTAATATTCCATTCTGTATATATATCACAGTTTCTTTATCCATTCATCTGTTGAAGGGCATCTAGGTTGATTCCACACTCTAGCTATTGTGAATTGAGCAGCTATGAACATTGATGTGGCTGCATCACTGTAGTAATCTGATTTTAAGTCCTTTGGGTGTAGGCCAAGGAGTGGGATAACTGGGTCAAATGGTGGATCCATTCCAAGTTTCCTAAGGAATCTCCACACTGCTTTCCAGAGTGGCTGTACCAACTTGCAATCCCACCAGCAATGTACGAGTGTCAGGAATGTGAAGAAAGATCCTTCAGAATGGGAGAAAATCTTTGCCACACACACTTCAGATAGAGCACTAATCTCCAGAACCTACAAAGTACTCAAAAATCTTTACACCAAGAACACTAATAACCCAATCAATAAATGGGCCAAGGAAATGAACAGACACTTTACAGAGGAAGATCTACAAGCAATCAACAGATTTATGAAAAAATGTTCAACATCCCTAGTTATAAGAGAAATGCAAATGAAAACCACCTTAAGATTTCATCTTACCCCAATTAGAATGTCCTTCATTAAGAAAACAGGCAACACCAAGTTCATTAACTTTTCTGAGCTCCAGAACTGTATCTTCAGAATGAGGATTATAATAATGTATATGTTCTACAGTTATTATTAGGGTTAACTAGTAAAGCCCATAATCTTCAGGAAGGAGGTATTTACAAGCATTAGGAAATCAGTATTGGCCTCATGAATTTATATGCCTTAATGAAATGAGTAAAGCATTGTACCATTGCAGCTAGACTATGTGGCAGACAGAATAATGCCCTTCCTCCAAAGGTGTCCACACTAATCTTTATAAATATATCACATGGAAAAGGGGATTTTCCCAATGTGATTGTTAAAGATCCTGAGAAGGGTAAATTATCCAGGTGGGCTCCATGTAATTACAAAGGTCCTTGTCAGAGAGAGGCAAGGGATTCAAAGGAAAAGGATATGTGATGATGGAAACAGAAATTGAAGTAATATGCTTTAAAGAGGGAGGATAGAAGCTTAAGCTAAGGAATGCAGATGACCTCTGAAAGCTGGAAAAGGTAAGGGAACAAATTCTACCCTACAGCCTTCAAAAGGAATGTAGCCCTATAGACACATTGATGTGAAAACTTCTTACCTTCAGAAATGTAAGTAATAAATTAATATAGTTTTAAACCACTAAGTATGTGGTAATTTGTTATTGCAGAAATAGTAAATTAATATATTCGCATTTGGCATAAAGGATTCTGCATGCTGTCATCATCCTTAAAAAAATTGTTTTGGGGATGGTTTCATCAAATATGTCCATAATATGGCACCACAACACTCATGGTCTATAAAATAGCCAAAAACCCTCCAGAATTCCTTTTCCTCAGAACATCACTGAGGAACACAAGCCCTCAATTGTTGTCACTGGTAACATTTCTTAGAATATGGCCCTAGAATGGCTAATACGGGCCAAATGTGTTTTTCTAATTGATATTTGTGACTTTCCTCATGGATAATCCTCACCCTATGTCTTCAAGAGATAGGATGAATGATGGTCATCATTCCTTTTACCCTTCAAGGAAAAATGTCCTGCTTCACCAACCTGTGTGTGCCTAAGGGGTGGTTCCAATTGAATAATTGGTACTGTTCTTATGGGTAACATAAGTCTTCTGGTTTCTGCTCAGTAGACTGCAATATCATTTGATGCTGAGGTGACATGGGCACCACTTCAACTCTGCAAGTGAGCCATTTTTATTCCTTTCGTGTGAAACAGAGATGGGAGATCTGTGCTACCATAAAAATATGCTTAGGTAAGATGCTTGTCATTGTCCCAGGAGTTGTACATAAGTTCAGAAGAAAGTAAGACATATTTGAATGTTCACTTTCAGTGTATTAGAAATCTGCTACTTTCAATTTCATAAAAGCACTGAAGCATTTTTTTCAATACTGAACCAATGCTGACTTGTTTTTTAAAAAGACTCCCTTACCATGTAATGCATTTTAACTGTGAAAAGAATGGTTGAGAATTCTGTTCCTTTCTCCATTATTTTGCATTTTTAAAAATATAGCATTCAGTGGAAAAATCACTATGGACACAGTGTTTATATTCTTTTGTCAGTGTCAATATATTCAGCTTTATTTTTTTAAAGAAGCAAGATTCTTCCTGTTGGAAATAAAACTTTAACTATTTGGTTATTGGGGGAAAATAGCAGATATACCCTGAGAATACCAAAGTTTGTATTGGTTGTGGAAATTCCAGATGGCTAATAGTCAGATGCATATAATCTTTACCCAAATAATAGGATCTCTACACTAATTCCTTCCTTTTAGGCAAATGACCAACATTAGAAGCCAATCTCATGTCCCAGAGCTTCATAGAATGTCTGGAATTTATACATGCATTAATTTATTCATCCCTCCACTCATTCAACAAATTTTTATTGAGCACTTACCTTTTACTAGGTATGTGTTATGAGACGATAGAAGGGAATAAGACACATCCTTACCCTCATGGACCTTAAAGTCTGTTAAATGTTACATAGTGGATGTGTACAACGTGCCTGATAAATGAATACATTTATTCATTCATTGATAGTTCAGAAGTTAGCTTTTGTAGGTGTGTGATCATATGGTGTTTAGAACTAAAGTGGGTAGAAGATACCATGGCAGGAATGAATTTCCTATACCTAATCATCTACACCTGTGCCACTGATGGCTCTCATTTTGAAATGTAACCTCTGATGGTAATGATAACCTTGCAATCTTCAATGATGTTTACTATATTCCTCCTAAAAGAGGAAAGTGGCCTCAGACACTTTCAACTAGAATTCAGAATGTTGGGAAGAAAGGGGGTTTTAATTACCCATAAATAAGACTAATTGTCTCAGAGTCTGTAACTAGTAGTGATTTCTAAACAACACAAGGTATGGATGGAATTGAATAGCCTGGATTTGAATCTCAGCTCTCTCATGTGGATTTAGATACCTCTCTAAACTTCAATTTAATGTTAATGATGGGAATAGTAATACTTAACCATCAGAGTTCTGAGGATTAAATAAGATAATTCAGGTAAATCATGTACCATAAGGACAGATACTAAACTCTCAGTAAATGTCCTAATAATACTACTAGTAGTAATTTGTTAGTGAATTTTACATGACTGTAACAGAATATCAACTTAATCAACAAAGAAATGGAAAAGGTTTATTATGAATCACAGTTTCAGAGGTTTCAGAAACCTGGTCTCTTTGCCCTTTTGCTTTGGGCCAGCAGTAGTAGTAGTACATCATGGCTGCAATGTGATGGAGGACACCACTTCATCTCAGGGCAGATGGGAAGAAAAGAGAGAAAGGAAAGGCCTGAGGTCTTAACATTCCATTTAAGGGCATGCTCCCAATTACCTAATTCCCTCCAAATAGGCCCCTTCTCATAAAGTTTCCATTGCCTCCCAATAGTGCCATGGGGTGGGAATCAAGCATTTCATGTATGGACCATTAAGTAACATTTCTGATCTAAACTATAGAATTATTGTTACCATTTTGGTAACAAGTTAAATTAAGAGTTTACTCTATCCTGGCTACCCAAACCTTATGGACTTTTAAATGTAACCACGAAAGAAAATGTGTCAAAGAGAAAAAAATATGACTTTGTTCTGCTTTCTGATCCATACATCCTCTCCATGGTATCTTCTTTCCCTCTTTAGATTTAAGCACCATTACAATGACATACACACACAGACACACACACACACACACACACACACACATGCACACACATACAGGGAGAGAGAGAGAGACTGGAACAGAACTAGAGGTGGGATGGATCGAAGGATTGGTAGTTTCTTCTGGGGATGATTTGTTGAGAAGGAATCTGAGATTGCATTGGGAATGAACACATAAACTAGCATGATTGATTAGTAATGTGTGTTGAGGACTAGAATTAGTAACTGATACCATGCATACCACACTGTCAAGAAAGGATAAGTCATTAAGATTTTAGTATGATTTTAAGTCTGTCTTTAAAAATTGCAATACATACATGCCTTTTAAGTTTTAATGTTTATTGTGGAATAAAAGTGTAGTCTTCTTATTAAATAATTTTCTGGCATTAGGAAGCTAGTAAAAGGATTTTAAGGGTACTACTGATTTTCCAAAATTATATCATATGTTACAATGACCTACTTTAGTCTTGCATAAGTTGGGCCTTAATTTTGTAATTCCACAAATTATTTGCCATAGACAAATGTAAGACAACATACTTCCTTTAATAAAAGTTCCACTAATGACCTATCAGAGATAACATTGTATATTCAAACAGTGGAATACTAATCAGCAATTAAAAATGAAAGAATTACTTATACATGCAACAATATGAATAAATCTCACAGATAGTTTGTTGAGTATAAAAGACCATACACAAAAGGCTACATATTATATAATTCTACTTATGTGTATGAAGTTCTAAAACATGCAGAAAAGCTCATTGGAGCAGTTCTAAAACTGGATTATACCACACCGTTATCAGGAAAGCTTGATAAACAGAGTTCCTGGCCCCCATTCCCTGTATTTCTAATTCAGTTGGTGTGGGGTAAGGCCCGAGAATTTGTATTCGTAATGAGTCCCCAAGTGATGCTAATGTTTTGATTTAGGGTCCACACTTTGAGAACCACTGATTTATGGTGATAGAAGTCAGAATAGTGGTTAGCTCCATTGTATGTGTATGGGTATATGAAGAGTGTTATTGATGGGGAGGAGACACAAAGGAACTTGTTGGGAAGTTGTAAATGTTCTGTATCTTAACCTGGGTCATCATCTTGTAGATATATACATAGGTAAAATATTACCCAACTCTAACCTTCAGATTTATAACTTGGAAGACTATAACTTATATAACTTAAATTATATAACTTAACTTATAAAAATTATGTAAATTTTACCTTTAATAACAGGAAAGAACATGGGCTTTGGAATCAAACACAGCAAGTTTACATTCCTAGCTCTGCCACATCATTTCTGTGACATTTGGCAAGGTACTTCATTTACCCAAGCCTTACTATTTTCATGAACAAAATAGGGTTCATAATAATACTACCTCACATGGTTGTTAGAGTCAAATAAAACTACTGAGCATAATACTCAGCACAGAGTAAATACTTTCCAAACATTTGCTATTATTTGGAGATATGAGTCTAATTATAGGGATCAAGAAGTTCTTCCTCGCCTCCCACCACACACTCCTATTTTTCCTCTCCATTTGCACTGGCATTCTTCATCTTAGTAAAGTCCTTAGTACCTCATTGGTTAATACCACCTTGACCAGTGGAGCTTCTGCTAAAACAAAACTATTTATTTATCCATAATAACACCAGCACATCCTGGCCTGGAACCACTTGCAAATGAACAGCTTTCTCAACCAAGGCAGGTGCACCTTGGTGCTCTCCCTGGGCACAGAGTGTTCTTTGAATGTTGCTGAGAGTCCCTGAACTAGGTAAACCACCCATGAAATCTAATTCAACTTAGGAAAATAGGTTATAAATATGACTCACTAAAGATACTTCTCTGAGGAAATAATCCTGGCAGTGGTTAGCTCCAAGGACACAAACTACAGGCAAACATGTCCAGGTCACAGATTCAAGTTTTTTGTCCCTGTTTGCCAGGCTGCTGCAATTTACACTCTGTATTTCTTGGTTTTAGCCTCCTTAAATACTATTAATTCTCAAAATGCACTCTAATCAGGATATTTATCTGATTAACTCCCTACTTCCCCCTCTTAACTCATGATATCAAATAATATTCTCTATTTAGTTTGATGCAAAGAATACTGCCTTAGCCCTTTCTCTGTGCAAGCACTGTGCTATGTTACGCAGATACAGACCTAAAATGTACCTGATTCCTGTCCTTCAGAATTCTGTGGAGTAAGAAAGCCACATAAATAGATGATGATAGATAAAGCAAGGTGTTTCAAGCTAACACTGAAGAGGAATATCTAAATCTATATTGGAAGGTAGGCCTTAAGGGGAATACTAAACAAATGCTTCCTGGAATAAATCACCTTTTCAGATCTTTAGAATGAGAGGAAGTAGGCTAAACCCAGGAACTTGTTCTGGTATAAAAAAAGAAAATACAGGTTCTGGGTCTTTGTATGTGGAGGAGAGAGGAAATAAGGACCAGAGTTTATGTGCAGTTACGTATGAAATATACCAGAGAGGATCAAGGACTGATGGACCCTGTTGGACCTAGAAGTAGGCATGGGTCTAACCACTTTGCCAAGGATCCAAGTTTGTCCACAACAGAGGTAAATCAAGACTCTTTTCTGTCATATCTTTTAGTGTGCTTATATCCTACATGATCAATCCCCAAAATTACCTTTATGGGCCTGGGGACAGAAGTCAAAAGTGCATATAAACTCCTATTGAAATGAGAAAGAGTTTAAAAACATCCCCATGACACAGATCAGAAAGCTATGCACAACTATGAGTCCTGCTGTGTTTTCCCCACCCCATCTCCACCCAACTTAGGAAACAAATAACCATTTATAAATTGGAGAGTTAAAGAGCCAAGAATAGGTGCAATGAACTATGTTGCTTTTGAAGATTGATTTTGTGCTTCTTAGTGGGGAAAAAGCAGCCTCACTTTTATTGCAAAGGCTTGCAATTGATTAGACAGAGTGAAGATTCATCATTTCCCAGTGTTTTTATTAAAATGAATAAGGCATTTTGTTTTTCACAAGATTATTATGCAATTGCACAGCACATTTTTGCACCCCTCTGTTTTATAAGGTTTTCCCTGCAGGCAGTCCTATTATGTAACCTTAACCCTGGCCCTTTATAAATTGATCATGTTGCAGAGGTACTAACTCATTGTCCTCCAGGCAAGCACATGAAATGCCATCTCTGAGAACTGGGACTTGTTCTTAGGATTCTATTAGGAGTCTAATCATTCATTCTCTGGCCATGGTGAGAGAAGTGAAAAGTGGTGGTTCATCACTCATTTTTGTGTAGGAAAATAGTTGACCCCAATTTGATCAATACTTTATATAGAGGATAAATAAAATTCAATAGAGAAAACACAAATGAAAACATCAAAAAGTGAATTGTTGTACACATGTATATGTGTATGTGTATGTACACATGTTTAGAGAGAGAAGGAGTAAGAAAGTAAATCCTCATGAAAACCTCTTTAACCCTTTATCTAAATCACAAGGTAAAGAGAATCCTGTAGCCAGGTGATATATTTTACTTCAAAGGAAAATAACCTCATGCCATATAAGCAGTACTGCAGTCACCAAACCATCTGTGAGACCTTGAGCAAACTAAGTCCATTATCTGCATGCTACAGTGACTCTCCTGATCTAATCTGTAGATGATTTCATTGCCACATAAGCCAACCAAACTGTATCAGTTAACATGATTGGGTTCAGGGCTACTGCAATATCCAAACTCTAGGGAGTAACATATGCAGGGATCTGAAAGAGTTTCTAGGTTTGTTTCATTCTTTAGCCTCAAGCTATTAGAGTACCCCATTAGCTGACCCACCACTAAGTATATTATTGACCACAAAAAAATTGGGCAAGAAAATGAGCTCTAGGTCTAACTCCAAGCACTGGCCTCTCACCTCTTGAGTCTGCAATGAGTATTTTTTCTAGATGCTTCCTGTAGCATTCCTTATAGCACTCTTTTGTAGATAACTTTGAATTGCAATTTTCACATGTATTTCTGAATTTGTGTGTTTGTGTGAAGAGAGAGAGAGAGAGAGAGAAGAGAGAGAGAGAGAGAAACATCTGCCCAAGTAGTCTCTAACTTCCTTGAGAATATAGACTGTGTTCTTTACCTCTTTTTTCTGAGTGACAACATGGAACACTGCTCAACTATGCCAGCTCTGAAGTGAGGCTCTCTGGCTTCACCATACCATTTCAATCACTAACAACATGTATGAGACCTAATAAGTTATTAAGCTTCTCTGAGATACAGTTTCTTTGATTGGTAAAATAGGAATGATATTACTTCCTACCTCATAATGATCTTGAGAATATTATATGAGTATAATGTGAAGATAAGTAATGTGGAGATTATATACAAATCACTCAGAGAATTGCCTGGCATATAGTAAGCATTTAATAAAGTTAGTTACTATAGTGATCATTATTATCTTAAAACTTAGAAAATGCAAAGCACTCATGGGCTGTGAGTGCCAATCTATCACATACATGTGCTTTATTGATTTACTGAAAAGATTGCAATAGTAAAACATACTTATCAAAAGAGTTTCAAATAATGTAAACATTTAAAAAGTAAACAGGAAAAGTGATCCTTTAAGACTCACCCTACCAATAGTACTTTTACCTTCAGACCCCATGGAAAGCTCATATCAGACTTTTTTCCAATGCGAATATATTACATTAGGGTTCTTTTCAAATTTTACAAGTTGAAATTGATTTCATGATATGAACACTGTAAATTGTTTTTATATCTGAACAGTATTTCCATACTTCCATGCCCCTGTATCCAATACACCTAATTTTCGAAAAACTAGAACATTATACTCATACATATTATTTGGGTTCATGCTGACAAGATCATATATACATAGAATTCTATTTCAGTTCACACTCTTGCCCCTTCTACCCTCATACTCCTTCCTCTACTCTATTGATCTTCTTTTCACTCATCTGTTTATTTTTTATTGGTTCTACTTATACATAAAGGAGATATTTCTGTGGTATATTTATATGCACATAGTATGAATTTTTAAAAATTTTATCCCCGATTTTCTCACCTTTTCTGTCCCTATCTCCCTCTGCATTTTGTTCTTCTACTCTCCTGATCTTCTCTATATCTTTATGCTATCCAATCCTACCCTCAATATTTCCTTAATAATGCTCTAGCTTCCACATATGAGAGAAAAAATTCAACCCTTGATTTTATGAGACTGGGTTATTTCATATAGCATAATATTCTTCATTCCCATCCATTTACCAGCAAATGCCAGAATTTCATTCTTCTTTATGGCTGAGTAAAATTCCATTGTTATATATACCACCATTCCTTAATTCATTCAGAGATGGACAGGCACCTCAGCTGGTTCCACAACTTCACTATTGTGAGCTTTGCTGCTATGAGCACTGATCTGCCTCTATCACTGTAATATGCTGATTTTAGTTCTTATGGGTAAATACCAAGGAGTGGTAGTATTAGTGGCAGTGATAGTAGTTCCATTCTTAGTTTTTTGAGGATTCTCTATACTGCTTTCCAGAGTGGTTGTACTAGTCTACAGTCCCACTAATAATGTATGAGTGTGTCTTTTTCCCACATCCTTGCCAAGATTTGTTTTTATTTGCATCCTTGATTATTACCATTCTGACTGGATGGAAATCCAATCTTAGTGTAGTGTTGATTTGCATTTCCCTGATGGCTAGGGACATTGAACACTTTTTCATATATTTGTTGACCATTCGTATTTCTTCTCATGAGAAATATATGTTTAGTTCTTTTGCCCATTTATTGATTGGGCTATTTTTTTCAGGGGTTTTAAGTTTTCCGAGTTCTTTATTCTGTATATTAATCCCGTCAGAGGAACAGCTGTCAAAGATTTTCTCCTATGTCATAGGCTTACTCTTCACTCTCTTTATTATTTCTTTGCTGTGCAAAAACTTTTTAATGGCATCCCACTTATTGATTCTTGTTTATTTCTTGAGCTTTAGGGTTCATGTTGAAGAAGTCAGTGC
This sequence comes from Glaucomys volans, assembly GCA_020662805.1. Taxonomy (NCBI): domain Eukaryota; kingdom Metazoa; phylum Chordata; class Mammalia; order Rodentia; family Sciuridae; genus Glaucomys; species Glaucomys volans. The sequence goes on from JAJEJO010004771.1 coordinate 71,379, forward strand.
TAGCACCAGCATGATACAGTATTGACCCTGTATTTTCTTCTAGTAGTTGCAAAGTTTCTTGTCTAATTCCTAAGTATTCATTGCATTTTATTTGAGTTTTGAATATACCTCAGTTTTAAATGGCTGAATAATATTTCATTACATGAATATGTTGTAATGGTTCACCATTCTTCAGTTGGTAGACAGGCTATTACAATGAAATCTACAATAACCATCTTTTGTATATGCCTCCAAATGCACATGTGGGTGTTCTTCTGGGATATCTTCACAGAAGTGGAATTTGGGGGCTGATATAAATGCTTGATTTAATATTTTATTGATACTGCCAAACCATCTTCCAAAAGGTTTTGACTATTTACACTTGTACAAGCAGTATATGAACACATTTTGCCCACATCCTCTCCAACACTAATGAATGTTTATTTATTTATTTTTGTCTGCTCGAAGAGCTACAATGATATTGTGGCATTTGAATAGGAACTTTTCCCCAAAGGCCAGTGGCAACCCACATTGAAAACCTCACTTGAATAAGCAGCCTATTCTTTCATGCACAGGGATGGCTCTGTAAGAGTTTGAGAAAGGTTAATTTGTCATATTTGATGGTAATAAGAGTGCCCATGACAAATGGATTTAATTCTGCCATCATATTTTGGCAGCTATGTTTCTTCCAAGCATTGCAGAAAGTTGCTCCCTGAGACACTGAGCACAAACCATTTATAGAGATTGCATCATCTTTGCCTGAAGAATCACATCATGCTTTCAGTGCTGCTGTATCTTCATCAGGATTCATCTTTCATGAACTATGGCTCCCATCCCTCTAGATTTCAGTCTTTCTCTACCCCAAAATACCTCTTTCAGCCAGGGAAAAGAATGAAACTAATATTTTCTAGCACTCACTACATACCAGGAAATATATTAGAACATATATATATGTATATATATATGAAATATATATAATTGGTGTGAAGTATGTATTTATATGCATGCATATATATTTATATATATATATATATGCATATATATTTCATACCAAAACCTCACAGTAACTCTTTGAAGCAGACAAAGAACTTTTATCATCCTTATTTTATGGATGAGAAAACTGAAACTGAGGCACAGAAAGGTTAATTAATTTGCCCAAGGCCACACAAGTAATAAGTGGTTAGCCAAGATTGCAAACTAGGTTGTCTCTTTTCAAAGTCCATGCTGTTCCCACTGTACTGTAGTGTCTTTCCATTTTATGAAAGCATTCATATTGTATTATGAGATTTCTTATTTAAGAACACCTGGATGCAATCTTTTGTAAAATGAGTTCATCAACCAACAAATTCCCAGTATGAGAAAAATGCTGTCTTGTGTTTTTTGAAGTTAGAGAGGCATTCCAAGTGTGCTTTTGCTTTTCACTACAAAGTTTTAAGTTTGTTTAGTGAGCTTTCTTTGGACTTAGTTCAGGCTGCTGAACATTCAATTATGGTCTTTTGTATCACCATTTAGAATGTAAACAGCAGTGAATTGAGGAGGAAAGTAATCAATGCTAAGGAAATAACACCAATTGGCCTTTCTGAAATTCAGTCCTTGTCAAGATGGAGATGCTCAGAATCAGGCTTTGGACTAAAGAGAGGTAAAGTCAGTTTTGGATGCTCCTGCTTGCCTCTGACTCTCCCCCAGGAGTTGGAGGTGCTATCTCCCTCAGTTACCCAGAGTCCAAGTGTTAACCTTGCCCTCCACTTCTGCAATCCCACCATACCCTCGAATATTCATTCAACGGGATCTGTTACTCTCCTGGTCCACATTTCAGATTTGACACTTGACTAAAATACATAATCTGTGACTCCCTCATACTACATTTTAGTGGATAAATAAACCACAACTAAGAAACTTTTGGCATCTAATTATGCTCCAAAATGGCACTGACATTTTAAAAACATATATCCAAAATTGCTATGTTAGACCTCAAAGGATGGAGGGTTTTGTAAGCTACCTTAATTTCTCCCATTGTGATTGAAAGCAGACACAAAGAAACACAGATTGGAGAAAGTACAAGTTTTTTCATCTCTTCTTATATTATGGTGCACACATATCCACAGAAAGTTTCTCTGCCATGACTATATTCAACACAGAGGAATATAGTCTCTTGATCCTGACAATCATATTTACTTTTATGATAAATTACTATTAATATATTTCTAAAACAAGAGTAACCAACTCCTTTAGTATAGAGCCCATGGGTGTTATTAAAGCTTTTCAATGGCAAGGATTTGAAATCCTCTCTGAATCTTATATTTTTGAACTACCAAGATTGTCTCATTGATTCTGAACAATCCCATATGATCAATCTTTGATAGGAAAATTACGTTAATATATTTACAGGCATATTGGTCCAGTATTTGTTTATATGACAATTTACATATCTTTGTCAAACACCATGTGTCAGAGTTTGAATCTGGAACGTCCTCCCAAATCTCATATGTTGAAAGCATAGTCCCCAATGCAGCAAGGTTCAGAGATGAGGCTCTTAGGCAATGATTGGATCATGAGTGCTCTGACCTCATCAGTGGATAAATCCATCTGATGGATAGCTGAATGAACTATCCATGTGATGAATAGCTGAATTCCCAGAACCAGTGTAATCCTGAGGAGGCCATGTAGCCTCCCTGAGGTTCAGTTTTCTCAAATGTAAAATGGGATCATAATAGTGCTTACCAAGCTGGAAGAATAGCTTAGTGGAAGACCACATGTCTACTTGGAGGAAGTAAGTAACTGGGTGCATGTCCTGGAAGGGTCTGTCTTCTCTCTGGCTCCCCTCCTCTCTCTCTCCTTGTCTATATCTGACGTCCAGGAGCTGAGGAGCTTTCCTCAACCATACCCTTCCACCATGTTGTTTCTGCCTTGGCAACAGCTGACCATGAACTGAATCCCCTGAAACTGTGCAACAAAATAAATCTGTCCTCCTCTAAGTGGTTCTTGTCAGATATTTTGGTCACAGCAATACAAAGCTGATATAATACACTATGCATGAAACCACTTTTAAAGTCTACCAGAGAAAGGAATGCTAATGGTTGACTTAGCAAAATATTTTAGCAATCCTCAAATCATACCATCTAGGTAATTACTTATGCCACCCAAGGATATGACAGTCCCTACTTGAATTAATCTGACTAAAATATAGTAATCAAGGTGGATATAGTTTCTGAAGTCAGGCATGCTTTGTTTCAGATCCTGGCTCCACCAGTTACTAGTTATGTAATTCTGAGTAGATCATGCAGCCTCTTTGAGGTTCAGTTTTCTCATTAGTAAAATGGGAGTAACATAGTGTTTACCAGACTGGAAGTATAGCTCAGTGGTAGAGCACATATATAAAATACACAAGTCCCTGGGTTCAAGTCCCATAACAAAAAAGATAAAACAAAATAAATAAAAATAATAGTGTTTACTTCATAAGGCGGCTTTTGAGGATCAAACAAGCATACATATTTAAAATGCCTGAAATTGAATATGCACTCAGTATTACTGAATAAGACTCAGTAATAATACCAAATTGCAAATAGCAATGTGTATTATATACTACATGTTTTAGACTCGGGAACCAAATTATATAAACAACAGACCTGTTCTGGAGCAGTTAATCATCTATCTACTTCTATTTCAGATAGCTAAAACCACCTGAAACTTGCTGCTGACAAAAGTTGTTAAATATAATTTCCCATTTATGGATGCTTTTGTTATGTTTGACCAATCCCTTCCACCATAACAAATTGATTTTGTGCCTTCCAATCATAACGAGTTTAATAAACCATACTACAAAAAGACTCTTGTTGAGAATCTCCTCTATAAGATCTGCTTCTGCCTTTGACCTTTACCTGGTATTTGCTAAACAGAATCCCCAGAAAGCAAAAAACTGTTCAAAAGCGTCTCCAGTTTTCTAAGATGAGAAAGATGCCACAACCATCAGGCTGAGGGCTAAGAGACTGCTAAATAGTCATTAAGTTTTCCTCTAGTTAACAGGAGAGTTGCTCTTGTGTCAGGAAGAGTAATCCAGGTACTGTCAGCTATGAACACAAACCACTTTCTCTCAGAAATGAAATTACGAAACATTAGAGATAATAGTGGAAGTTTAAAAAGTCGTTCTTATAGAAGTTGAGAATAGAATGGTGGTTACCAGAGGTTGAAGACAATGGTGGGGAGATGGAATGGGAAGAGTTTGATCAATGGGTTCCAAGTTAGAGAATCTCTGGTATGCTATTGCATAGGATGCAGTTATAGATAATGATAATTACTGTACATTTCAAAAAGCTAGAAGAAAAGATTTTGAAAGTTTTCACCATAAAGAAATGATAACTATCTGAGGATATGTATGCATGAATTGAAACATCATATAGTACCCCATTAATATGTATAATTTTATGTTTTATGTATTAGTTAAAATAAACTTAAATTAAGAAAAGATCAGAGGTGAAAAGACCCTTATAGGCTGAACATGAGTTTATTGAACTACAGCTTCTTCATTTTGATAAATTAGGAAACAGGCCCAAAGATAAAAGGTGACTTTACCCAGAGAATCCCTGTAAATCCCTAGCAAAATTAAGGTTAGAACTCTCATCTCCTGGTTCCCATTCTAACCTTTGAAAAGACCAGCTGCAGGTCTGAATCTTGTGTTGTTCTTTCATGTCTGGCCATAGGCGATTATAAGTATTTGCTTGGAAGGCCTCATGGGGGTGAAGCTGCTCTCCCCACACCAGACTTGGCACACAGCCATTGTATTGCAATTTTCTGGAGGGAGATATAGTCAAGAATTCAGGCTATCCCTTTTGAGTCAGCCATATTCTCCTCCCCTCTCCACACACAGCACACACCTGTGTTCCTACCCCAACCACTTAGATTTGAAGGCCTCATTATTGTGGACTTCAGTTGAGGTAGTTCCTGGCATCGCCACCTACATGTCTTTAATAGCCATCATGGCTGAAGTACTTTTTCTTCTTTGACTCAATATGTTTTCATTCTTAGTGCTTCAACCTCACCTTATCTCCAGGCTACATGTCCATAAAGAGGAAGAAGTCTTTAGTTAAGGACTTCTCTGCAGTAAGAACTATCCTCACCTGTACCATATCTATTTGATCTTTGCCCAGTACTATTCCATTCCATGGGGGAAAATGGTTCCCCTGTTGGGGAGTTGGCACCATTTTAGCCTCTTGCTTGCACTATTGTAATAAGTAAATAATGACTTAATTTTTATTTTCAGTTTGACTTATTGTCCTATTTGACCACCTTGTCACCTGGAAGTTTGAAAGCTTGATTCCTCTTTCTAATCTGCTATTCTACTCTCCTGCCTCAGAATGCCAGGGTTTATTTTGAAGGAAGCCTATTTCTTTGCATTTAAAAGCAACTTCTGAAGTATAGCTTCTGGGAGACCTCTAAACCAAATATATCCTTATGACCTTATTAATCTCTAGAATCCATATTTTAGTGGTTTTTAAAATTTAAGTTGCATCAGAATTATGTGGAGGCTTTAAAATGCTAATCATTGGATTTTAAATCTAAACATTTCATATAGTAGTTTGAAGATAAGGATCAAAAATTTGAATATCATACTTGAAGAAATACTGAATTAATTGAAATAGTCATCAAAATTTTACTCTATGTAGACAAAAAGTAAATAATTACTCTGTGTGCATGAATGCATGCATGTGTATATGTGCACACACACACATATGCACACTAAAAAAAACCAAAATTTCTTTACTTTGAAATAGCCAGATAGATTGAATAGACTGCTAATCTGTTTTGTAACTAGATATCTAATATCCATCAAGCACTCACTGGAGTTTGATAGAACTATTTTCTTTAATAAAGTATAAAGGAATATAAGATACAATCTGGGACTCTTAGCAATAATCTTTCCAAGGGAAATGTCAATGTTTGTATGGCATGCTGAACTTAGAAGAATCAATTCAAGCCTGCTTGATGCCATATTTCAGTGGCAGAAGCTGTTTCTGTATATAAGAAAAAATGTCTGGCAACCTCAATAAGAGCAGGAATATCCCAAATAGAGCCAAATATCTTGGGATGTAGAATTGATGGGAGGTCTTAATTAGGAGTCATTAAGGCTCACAGTCTCACCTGTTACTACAAAAAAACTATAGACTTCCCTTCTGATGTCTTTTGTTTTGTTTTGTTTTGAAACAAGGATGGATTTATTCTGCTTCATTGCACAAGTACACTGGAGAGAGTTTAGATTTAAAACTGGGCTCTTCTACTTCTGGAAATAAAAAAATGTTAGCAAATTTAACTCTCTGAGCTTATATCTTACAAGTAGAACAGATATAAAAAGATTGGGTTATGACAAGCTATCTATGCAATAATACATAGTGAAAACTTACTGTGTTCCTGCATATGGGTTATCATTGAAGACTAGCTGCAAATTTTAACATCTTCATCATTATCATTGCCATCACCATCAACATAATAACCATTATTTATATTCACACACTTGTTATCCATTATAATTATAAAATGATATACTTTTCAAATTGTTTCCATATACTATGCCATTTTTAATGTCTTTTTAAATTGACAAATTATTACATACTTATGGCGCATAATATAATGTTTTAATACATATGTGTGCTATGCCTCATGGAATGATAAAATAATGGTAATTGGCGTATCCCTCATCTCAAATATTTATCATTTCTTTATGGTAAGGACATTTAAAATCCTCTTTTACCTATTTTGAAATATACATTATTATGAACTATATTCACAAGCAATGGGCTTATTCCTCCTGTCCAACTGTTTCTGGTACTCATCAACCAACATCTCCACTTTCCCTGTTCACCACTATACTAAGCCTCTGTTAACCACCATTCTACTGTCTGTTTCTGAGTTTGATTGTTTTCAAATAAGGAAGAACATACAGTGTTTTCTTTGCCTGACTTATTTTACCTAATATCCTCTAGGTCCATCCATATTGTTGCAAAAGACAATTTCCATGTTTAAAGTTAAAGTGTGCTCCATTTATGTGTATATATATATATATATATATATATATATAATTAGTTTTAGATATCTATAGAGCATAGATATATCTCTTTGGCATGCTGCTTTTAATTTCTTTAGATATATATCCAGTTATGAGATTGATAGATCATGTGATAATTCCAATTTTAGTTATTTAAGGAAACTCCATTCTATATTCCATAATGGCTATAATAAATTTATAAGACTACCAACAGTATATAAGGGTCCCCTTTCCTCCACATCCTCAACAATATTTGTGATCTCTTTTGAACTCAATGCCTCCTCAGCAATTACATATACAGATCTGTGGATGCTAATTCTTTGATTTGAACTTTCATTAGTTCCTCACTGCCTACTGGGCAACATGTATAGTCCTTCACTTTGATACTGGTGAAAAGTTCATTTTAGATCTCTTCTACCAGAACTTTTTCTACACATACTTTAACTATTTTGAATTTCTTACAGTTTCCAGAGCTTATGTGATATTTCCCAGCTCTCAGCTTTTGTTCATGTTACTTCCCCTACTAGAATGACTTTCTTATGAATCTCTCTGATGAATTCTTACTCATTCTTCCAGATCCACCTTAAATTTCACATTTTTTGAAGTCTTTTGTGCCATAGAAAATGCTGGAGAGTTTTGTTTGAATTCTCTTTTGGGACTCAGTGGTAACTTCATGACTACTCCGTAGAAGCTACTTGAAGGCAATGTGTAATTCTACCCTGGTAAAGAAATAAAGCTGTAAAAGGGCAAAACAATATCTTTCACCCAATGTCCTAGTGAACTATCAAAAACAATACTGGCACTAAAGTCATCATCTTTTCCCTAAGCTCATTCCGCCTTCCAAATTCCCTATTATAGAATATGGCATTGCTACCTTCTCAGTCTTTCAAACAGGAAAGCAAAGACTTCTCTCTGAATCCCTCCAGGCAACCCATATCTACTTCGACTCTACATTCTGCAGTTTTTACTTTATCATCATCTTGTAAAGGACATAATCATCTACCATTATCTTTCCATTCCAACTAACATCATCTTTTGCCTAGATTACTGCAACAGCCTCTTAAATAGTCTTTCTTCCTCCAATATGGTCACCTTTTCATCCATACTCCAGAATGCTACCAGAGTAATTTTTTTTCTAAAATGAAAAATTAATCATGTAACTAAACAACTTAAAATCCTCTAATGACCATCACCTTCTCTACAGGGGCTGAAACTGTTACCTTGGCATTCAATGGCCTTTCATAGTCACTACCAATTACATTTCCAGGCTTGTCTTTTGCTATGACTCCATGGAATGTTCATATCAGATAAATTCAATGCTTGGAGAGATGCTGGGGCACACATAAAATTTTACCCAACTATACTTCTGCACATGTGAAATTTTTTTGCTTTCACTTTTTTCTATGCTTTTCTTCCCAACTATTACTGATCCTTCAATTATCTAGCCCATATTAGATCATCTTTGATGTTTCAAGTCCATTGAAAACTTACTAATGGTTGTGTAATTACTCCAGCAACTATCCCTTTGGTCCTTTAACCATGCTTTGTAAATATCATGCTACTTACACAGTTACCAGTCTGTATTCTGCATTCGACTATAAACTGCTTTAAGGTAGTAATCTGCCTTCATTCATCTATTTTGTAGTTAGCACCTACCACAGAGTGTGACATTTCAAAACATCCAAAAGTTGTTTCAAAAACATCCATTTAGTGCCTCCTAACTCTACTTTTCACTTCTGTAGAAATGGGCATTTAAGTTCATTAAATGCTTGCTGAAGAATTAATTACCCTAATGGGTTCCAAGAAGCCTTTATAACAAAGGTCTTTCAACAGTAAATAAATTTATAATACATTTTCAAAGTATGCCAAAAATTGTTACTGAACATTAAAATTTGGATTATTTTTGTTTTTGTCTTTGAAGCAGTGACTATGTACATAAAGCAGAAGTATCATCCAAATCAATCCAAGAAAACAAATGAAAATAGAAATAAATCATGATGCTCGGATTCAGTGTGCTCATGTCCACTGGAAAGAATGATATTAAAAGGCATGGTTGTACTGGAGCTTGCCTTTCCCATCAAAAATGGAAAATCAGCCATAAAACTAAACTGTTAGTATGGACTATTTGTATATGATGTTTTCTTTTCCAATGATTCACTTGATTTTCACAGCCCCAAAAAGTCAGCAGGGAGGTTTTAATACATTTCTTTGTCTCTAAGATGCTACAAATTATAAGATGAACTATTAATTTAATTATAACTTTTCTGAGAAAAATAAATAACACGTTAAATGGATTTTAAGACTTTTTCTGACTGCTAAAACTTTTTTTTTTGGCACCAGGGATTGAACCCAGGAGTGCTTAATCACTGAGCCACATTCCCAGCCCTTTTTATTTCTCATTTTGAGACAGGGTCTCACTGAGTTGCTTAGGGCCTTACTAAGTTGCAGAGGCTGGCTTTGAACTTGAGATCCTCCTATTTTTGCCTCCTCAACCACTAAATTACAGGCCTGCACCAAGATGCCTGACCTCCAAAATCTTTAAAGTGTGAAACAAAACTTTTATCTTACAGTTGAGGTCATGTGGTGTGATCTCCTTTTGAAAATGGGAAAAATGAGGCCTGGAAAACTAATACCCATGTCACATAGCTATTAAGGGGAATATATGGAGAAGGGCCTCGTCCTCTACCTGTTTTTGATACCAGGGATTGAATTCAGAGGTGCTTAACCATTGAACCACATCCTCAACCTTTTATTTCTGATAGTTTGAGACAGGGTCTCACGGGGTGGCTTGTGACCTTGCTAAGTTGCTGAGGCTGGTCTTGAACTTGCAATCTTCTGACCTCAGCCACCAAAGCCACTGGGATTACAGGCCTGTGTCACCACACTTGGTCTGAACCATTTGATAGGAAGAAAATCTCATTTCTATTTATTAGGTTTTCCTAATGTCTGTTCAGTGGAATAATAATCTTATAGAAATGTTAATAAGCTTCTATAGTTAACTCAATTTGAAAAACTCAGAGTTAAAAAAAAAAGTAGCCTTATTTACTATGTAACTTCTCACAGCTTTTACCATACTAATTATGGTACACTGTAAATTTACAAGATAGGATTGAACTATACAGCATTGTGCAAAATTATTTGACTGTGGAAACTTTTCCTCCCTCTTATAAAGTACCTTCTGGGACTAATGTTCTATGGAATACAACTGGAAAGCTATAATACACAAAGATAGAATTTCATCAGCCTCCAAAAGGCATGGACCATAATGCTCAATTTGTTTCCTGTCATCTTCAAAGATCATGTACAGTAAAGCATCAAGTGGTAGATCTAATTGCCTAACCCTGGATCTAATTTAACCATTAAGAATGCTGAAATTAGATGTTCTGTTGGGGGCCTTGCTGAATTGCTGAGGCTGTCTTTGAAATCAAGTTCCTTATGCCTCAGCCTCCCAAGCCACTGGGATTACAGGTGTATGCCAACATACCCAACTGCATTAAGTATTTTTAACTATAGCATTTTCTAATTTCTTGGCTTGTTGATTTCATGATCTTTTAACTTTTTTGTCATCTCAGCAAGTTTTATACAATCCTACACATTAAATTTTAGTAGAAATTAATATTCTAGTGCTTCTTGACTTCCTATTAGCTCAATGACAGAACATTTTAATTCCATTTATCCTTCTTCTGACTATGTATTATGGTTGTTAGATATTTAAATTTTTGTTGTACATTAATTTAAAAATATAAATAAATTTTAAGTGGTTTTAAATACAAAAAAACTGAGGAAATAGCCATCAACATAGTCATTAGTCAAAGCATTACTATTTTGGCATTTGTCATAACAAGACCTAGATACAATTGTAGTTCTCCAATTAGAAACATATTTTTGTCTAAAATTTATCTACATTGAGGATATCCTCAAAAATGTGTAGCAGATTTTTCATGTTATTTTTAATAGCAGCTACACAATGTTCCCTAGTCACTAGAAACTTTCATTCATTCATCCAACAAATAATTCCTGAATACCTAACATTTAACAGGCATTATGCTGATACTGAAGATTTGGTAAATAGGACAACAATCTCTACCTTCATGATACAATCTAGATTAGGAAATTTGGTATAGAAAATATAATCTAATAAACATTTCATCCAAGTCTGGAAATACAAAATGCTGCAGAACATGGAACATTTACCTGCATAATTCATTCCCCAAAAAGTCTCAGTCTGAAATATCTGAATCAGAGATTCAAGTCTCTTCAAAGGAGAGCCAAGTGCTTAACTTAATAGAATGATTGGCCCAGTTTTTCTGCTTATATTGCCAACAAAGTGCTGCTCTTACTGATGCCATGTGATTCCAAAGACAAACAAAAATATCTAATATCTTCACCAATGTCACATTTTTATCTGCACTCACAATAAATAACAAACAACATTTTTAAATGTATTTATATGAATCTGCCAGGTCCTGATGAACAATTGTTTATTTCAAAGATATTGGAATTTTTTCCAAGTTTAGTTATCTAATGGACTCACCATAAGGAAATTAGAGATATAAAATACCTGCTAGACTGCTACCAATCTGTCTCCCAGCCAGTGCCAAAAAATAAAAAATAAAAAAATAACCAACAACAGAAGCACTGAGTCCCTCACAGCATTAAAAGCACTAAACACTTCTCTGCTGCCTAGAGCTTTCTTTGCCTCTTCTTCTCCCTTTATACCACTTGAAATGTTTCTCCATTTTGATACAGAAGAACACATTAATCTAATAGCTACCTTCATTGATTGAATATTTTATGTCATTAGTACCTTAAATGATAAAAGCTTTTAGGTATCTATAAAGCAAGTGAACTCTCCTTGTCTCTAATTTTAATGAACTTCTGATTTTACACAAATCTTCATCTTTGTATGGATATTTGTATCTATTATCATGTAATTTTTAGTTTTATATTTAATTGGCAAATAATAATTGTATGTGTTTATGGGATACAAAATTAAATTCCAATACATGTACATATTGTGGAGATCAAATCCACATAATTAGCATATTTATCATCTCAAATAATTATCAAATTTTGTGGTGAGAACATTTAAAATCCTCTCTTTTAGCTATTTTGAAATATACAATAATTTATTATTATTATTATTAATTGTACTTTACAGTAGGATACCAGAACTTATTCCTATTGTCTACTTGTAACTTTTCCCAACACTTTCCCTATTCGCCCTACCCTCAGTTAACCACCATTCTACTTTCTACTTCTATCAGTTCTAATGTTTTAGATTCCACATACAATTGAGATCCTTTGATATTTGTCTATCTGTGCCTGGTTTATTTCCTGTACCATAATGTCCTCCATGTTCATCCTTATTGTCAGAAGTGACAGGATTTCTTCCCTAAATTTTTGTCTGACCACTCAGTATTTAGGTTTATGAGAATGATTTCAAGAGAGGAAAACCATGGATAAGAATAGTCAGACTCATTTCCAACTTGTGTTTGCTAAAACACTTGAGCTATGAGCTCCTGTAACTATGAGACCCTTAGGAAATTCAAAGAGCAGGTAATATTATACATGATAAAACAATAATAGGTATGACTAGTATCTTATGTCATGTTGTATCTTATAGTAAGGTTTAGAGAGCTTACACTTGCCAAACATTTTTGTAAATATGTCTAAGATATCAACTTCGTTCTCACAAATGCTGTATGGGAATGAATTATTTCAAAATACCAGCTTGTATGTTATTGGAATCAAAATAGAAATAAAGACCAATGGAATAAAAGACACAGAGAAAAACCCACATACCTATAGCCATCTGATACTTGACAAAGGTGCCAAAACTATATTTTGGAGAAAAGATAGCATTTTAAATAAATGATGCTAGGACAACTGTATATCCATATGTAAAAGAATGAAATTAGATCCCTATCTCTTACTCTGCACAGAAGTCAAATCAAAATGAATCAAAGACTTAGCAATTAGACCAGAAAATTTGTAACCACTGGAAAAAAACATGGGGTCAACACTCCATCATATTGGCACTGGCACCTACTTCCTCAATAACATCCCTAAAGCTCAAGAAATAAAAACAAGAATCAATAAAGGGGTCAAATTAACAATCATCTGCATGGTAAAGGAAATGATTAAGAGTATGAACAGAGAGCCTACAGAATAGGAGAAAATCTTTACCAGCTACTCCTCTGATGGGGAATTAGTATACAGAATATATAAGGAACACAAAAAACTTAACTCCAAAAAAAGGAAAGAAAAACCAACCCAAATAGCCCAATCAATAAATGGGTAAAAACTAAACAGACATTTCTTGAAAGAAAAAGCACAAATGAACAACAAATATATGAAAAAAAATTCAACATCTGTAGTAATCAGGGAAATGCAAATCAAAACTACACTAAGATTTGATCTCCCTCTATTCAGAATGTCACTCATCAAGAACATAAATAATAATAAATTCTATTAAGGATGTAGGGAAAAATGTATGCTGACACATTGTTGGTTGTAGTGTGGGTTAGTACAACCACTCTGGAAAGCAGTATGGAGATTTCTCAAAAACTAGGCATAAAATATACTATAGCATATAACCACTTCAATGTTTATAGCAGCACAATTCACAATAACCAAGTTATGGAATCAACCAGATTCCTGTCATAGATGAATGGGTCAAGAAAATGTCATATATATACACAATGAAGTTTTACTCAGCCATAAAGAAGAATGGAATAATGGCATTTGCTGGTAAATGGATGGGAAAGGGCACAAACATGCTAAGTGAAATAAGCCAGTCTCAGAAAATCAAATGTCAAATGTTTTCTCTCATATGTGGAAACTAGAGTAAAAGAAATGAAAGAAGATGTTGGGGGGAGATCAGATATCAAATATATAGGGAAATTCATTGGAGTAGAGGGTGGAGAATGAGAGGGAGGGGGGATGGGAAAGGAGGAAATATTGAATTAATTTAACAAAATCATGTTAATGCATATATAAATGTACAGTCAGAATTTCACATTTATGTATGCAAAGTACCAATTATAAATAAGTAAATGAGCTAAAGGAAGATCAGTAGATTAGAGAAAGGAGAATAAGGAGAGGGAGGAAGAAAGGGAAAGGTGAGGAGACTGGAGATTGAAACCAAATTCCTTGCTTGTATGATTTTGTCAAAATGAACCCAATTACTATGTATAACCATAATGCTATAATAAACAAGCAAACCAAACATGAAAAATCCACCTTTATAGGTAGAGAAATGGAGGCATGGGTATACTTATCCATGGTGACAGTTAATCAATTATTGAGCTTGACTTTTGTAGCCACTACTTGTTTTACATTCCCACTCTTATTCCCCTTCCCCTGCTCTGTATTTCATCATTTCAGTTTCCCCTGTCCTCAGGCTTTTAAGTATATTTGGTCAGTGGGAAACATTAGTGGAAAATTGTAGGGCAGGAATTGGGAAAAAATAAGATTCAAAGTCCCTCTTGTCATAGCTGGGTGGCCCCTCCCTGGAAAGAAGCTTCAACCAAACAGCTTAGCTTTAGGTTTGGGCAACAACATCTCCTTCCATTGCCCCTGTACTTGTAGAACTAGAATCAGTTTCCTGTTGTTGACTTACCATTTCTTCCTTGACTTCCCAAGGAGTCCATTACTCATTTAACCATGTTTCTATGAAATTTACATTGCATGATCTAGAGTAGTTTCTGTTCTCCTAGAAAAACCCTAAAGGACAAACCTTTGAACTCAGCCTACCCCCAATTTATGAACTTATACTCTGCTATCCTAACCTCCTATAAAAGAGTTTATTTCCATGGAAATTTTCAAAGGATCTAAGAGATGGATAATATAGCCTGGAAGCTATCATCTTCAAATCATGGTTGGCTAAGGCTAACCCATAACTATCCCAGTACCTTATACTTGACTTTAAGGTTAGTGAGAATAGTGATTGTGCCTATTTTGTTCATTGTTGTCTCTCTACTACTTGGCACAATGCCTGGTATGTACTTGGTGCACAATATATATTTGTTGGATCATCAACTGAAATCCACTGTATTTTCTTTTCATGAAAATAAAATTATAACAAAATCTGTGTCTTGTGATATATTCAAACATTTCTATTATATTATGCATATTTAATACATTATATGTACATTATAGGCATTAATAGCTTAGTTTAGGGAAAAAAACTACCTAAACTGATTTCAATTCTATCTCCACAGTTCGTCAGGTATGTGAATTTGTGCATGCTACTTAAAGTCTCTGAGCTGATAAAATTAGAATAATATTGGGATTAAGGGGATTCAAGATGGCGGGCTAGAGGAAGGCTGCATTCCTACTTGCTCCGTGGATTCCTACTTGCTCGGGATTCAAACAGCAGGAATATGGCTCTCAATGAGATTTTATATTCAAATCACATATAAGGGGTCCCCAGTCGCCGCTCCGGAACCAACTCTGCTGGGCTGGGCTCGGCCCGGCCACGGGCAGCTACCACCCAGGAGCACCGGACCCTGCAGCTGCTTCGGAGTCACCGACCTGGGCCTGCGCCAGCCAGCAAGTGAGTGCGGGTCCCCAAGTGAGTGCGGGTCCCCAGCAGCGGCTTCGGAGTCACTGACCAGGCTCGGGCACCAGCCCACAAGTGAGCGCAGGACTCCAGTAGCCCCTGGGAAATCACCATCCCTAGGTCATGTTCAGGCCTGAACCCAGGGCAGCCTCAGCTGTGAACACATACCCACCAAGCCATTGGGCCTCCATATCCAGCTCCAAACCCAGGCCTGCACCCTGTTGCTGGTCTAGTCTCAGGCCAGCACCCATGCTGTTGCAGACCATCTACAATGGCAGGTTACCTTAGCCCACAAACATTGATTAGCCCTGACTTGGAGGCAGTGGGACAGCATCCTTCTTGGGACACAGCATTACCAAGTGCCTGACAGGCATCAGACTACTGATCAACAGGAGGTTTGAATAGTACAATATAATTTTACTGCAGAACTTTCTTCTCTTTTTTTTGTCTAAATAGTAATATTACGATTATTCTAATATACTTACTACATTCCCACTTCATTCCTATTAATACCCTTATCATTCTATCATGCTCTAATATAGCAGTGTCCTTAGAGACCCATTCTCTTTTCTCATGCTAAAAACTTATTTCCTCTAATTCCGCTCTCACTATTCCTATGACATAGTAACTCTATAGACTCACTTCCTATCTCATTAACATTATATTCTAAACCACTCACCATTTTCTTTTTCCACTATTTGAAATTGTGGTCCTTATTGTAAACCTATCGATTATGCAGTAGATAATGTACACTCATTCCTGTATACTATAACGCAGTTTATATCTAAATAGGTTCTATATGGTTTAAGGACACATATTGTTTATATGGGGTACTGTGAATAATAATCTCTTCAAAGTGAGGTATTGGAAATCTGCAGGGACACTATAGGTTTTTACAGGGAAACTGCAATCCCTCAGACTCACACTACTAGAGGGCAAGATACACAAGCAACATGAGAAAGCACGGGAAGAAAATGTCCCAAACAAACCTAGATGATATATCAAGAGAACCCAAAGACATCATGGTAGAAGGAATGACAGAAAGGGAGTTCAGAATGTTCATAATTAAAATGATCCGAGAAGAGAATGTTGTGACAAGAGAGCAAATTCAGGCTATGAATAATCAGCTAATAGAGCAATTGCAGGAGGCAAAAAATCATTTCAATAAAGAGACAGAAGTTCTAAGAAAAAAACAAACAGAAATCCTTGAAGGAAACAAGGAAATGAAGGGAACAATAAACCAAGTTAAAAACTCAATAGAAAGCATAATCAACAGAATAGATCACCTGGAAGACAGAACCTCAGACAATAAAGACAAAATATTTAATCTTGAAAACAAAGTCGAACAAACAGAGAAGATGGTTAGGAACCATGAGCGAAACCTCTAAGAAATATGGGACATCATGAAAAGACCAAATTTAAGAGTTATTGGGATTGAGGAAGGCACAGAGATACAAACCAAGGGAATGAAAAATCTGTTCAATGAAATAATGTCAGAAAATTTCCCAAATATGACAAATCAGATGGAAAATCAACTAGAAGAGGCTTACAGGACACAAAACACACAGAATTACAACAGATCCACACCAAGGCACATTATAATGAAAATACCTAACATACAAAACAAAGATAGAATTTTAAAGGCAGTAAGAGAAAAGCATCATATTACCTACAGGGAGAAACCAATACTGATATCAGCATATTTCTCAGCCCAGACCCTAAAAGCAAGAAGGGCCTGGAACAACATATTTCAAGTTCTGAAAGAAAACGGATGCCAACCAAGAATCTTATACCCAGCAAAACTTATCTTCAGATTTGATGATGAAATAAAATCCTTCCATGATAAACAAAAGCTTAAAGAATTCACAAAGACAAAGCCTGCCCTACAGAACATTCTCAACAAAATATTCGAAGAGAAAGAAATGAAAAATAACAATCTCGGTCACCATGGGGAGGAACTACCCTAAAGAAAGAGTCAATCAAAGGAGAAACAAAGTTAAGCTAAAAACCCCAAAAAAGCTAAAATGGCAGGAAATACTAGTCATATCTCAGTAATAACCCTGAATGTAAATGGCCTAAACTCATCAATCAAAAGACATAGACTGGCAGATTGGATTAAAAAGAAAGACCCAACAATATGCTGCCTTCAAGAGACTCATCTCATAGAAAAACATGCCCACAGACTAAAGATGAAAGGATGGGAAAAAGCATACCATGCATGTGGACTTAGTAAAAAAGCAGGGGTTTCCATCTTCATTTCAGATAAGCAGACTTCAAGCCAAAGTTAGTCAGAAGGGATAAAGAAGGACATTTCATACTGCTTAAAGGAAGCATAAATCAGCAAGACATAACAATCATAAATATGCACCAAACAATGGTGCATCCATGTACATAAATCAGATCCTTCTCAATTTCAGGAACCAAATAGACCAAACCACAATAATACTGGGGGCCTTAACACACCTCTCTCACCATTGGACAGATCTTCCAAGCAAAAATTGAACAAAGAAACCATAGGACTCAATGACACAATCGCTAATTTAGACTTAACAGACATATATAGAATATTCCATCCATCAAAAAGCAAATACACTTTCTTCTCAGCAGCTCATGGCTCCTTCTCTAAAATAGACCATATGTTATGCCACAAAGCTACTCTTAGCAAATACAAAACCATAGAGATACTACCTTGTATACTATCAGATCATAATGGAATGAAATTAGACATCAACGATAAAGTTAAAAACAGAAACTACTCTAACACCTGGAGATTAAAAAACATGCTATTGAATGATACATGGATAACAGAAGACATTAGGGGGGAAATTAAAAGATTCTTAGAGGTCAATGAGAACAAAGATACAACAGATCAAAATCTCTGGGACACTATGAAAGCAGTGCTAAGAGGAAAATTCATTGCATCCAGTGCATTCAACAAAAGAATGAAAAGTCAACAAATCAATGACCTTACATTACAGCTAAAAGCCCTAGAAGAAGAGGAACAGACCATCAAAAAAAGTAGTAGAAGACAGGAAATAATTAAAATCAGAGCTGAAATCGATGAAATTGAAACAAAAGAAACAATTCAAAAAATTGACAAAACAAAAATCTGGTTCTTTGAAAACATAAACAAAATTGATAAACCCTTAGCCACGCTAATGAAGAGAAGGAGAGAGAAACTCCAAATTACTAAAATTCATGATGGAAATGGAAATATTACAACAGACACTATTGAAATACAAAACATAATAAGAAGCTATTTTGAAAATTTATACTCCAACAAAATAGAAAACCTGGAAGACATCAACAGGTTCCTAGAGGCATATGAGCCACCCAAACTAAATATGGAGGACATACACAACTTAAATAGATCAATTTCAAGCAATGAAATAGAAGAAGTCATCAAAAGCCTACCAACAAAGAAAAGTCCAGGACCGGATGGATCTGGTTCTACAAGTTCTACAAGACCTTCAAAGTTCTACAAGACCTTCAAAGCAGAGCTCATTCCAATACTCCTCAAAGTACTTCATGAAATAGAGAAGGAGGGAACCGTTCCAAACTCATTCTATGAAGCTAATATCACTCTGATACCAAAACCAGAGAAGGACACATCGAGGAAAGAAAATTTCAGACCAATATCCCTAATGAACATAGATGCAAAAATTCTTAACAAAATTTTAGCAAATTGCATACAAAAGCATATTAAAAAGATAGTGCACCATGATCAAGTGGGTTTCATCCCAGGGATGCAAGGTTGGTTCAACATCCAGAAATCAATAAATGTAATTCACCACATCAATAGACTTAAAATCAAGAACCACATGATTATTTCAATAGATGAAGAGAAAGCATTTGATCAAATACAGCATCCCTTCATGCTCAAAACACTAGAAAAAATAGGGATAGTAGGAACGTTCCATAACATTGTAAAGGCTATCTATGCTAAGCCCACAGCTAGCATCATTCTAAATGGAGAAAAATTGAAAGCATTCCCCCTGAGAACTGGAAAAAGGCAGGCATGCCCTCTTTTGCAACTACTATTCAACATTGTCCTTGAATCTCTAGCCAGAGCAATTAGACAGACCAAAGAAATTAGAGGAATACGAATAGGAAAAGAAGAGCTCAAACTATCCCTATTTGCTGATGACATGATTCTCTATTTAGAAGACCCTAAGAATTCCACCAGAAAACTTCTGGAACTCATAAATGAATTCAGTAAAGTAGCAGGATATAAAATTAATGCTCATAAATCTAATGCATTGTTATTCATAAGTGATGCATCCTCTGAGAAAGAAATTAGGAAAACTAGCCCATTCACAAAAGCCTCAAAAAAAATAAAATACTTGGGAATCAATCTAACAAAAGAAGTGAAAGACCTATACAATGAGAACTACAGAACACTAAAGAAAGAAATTAAAGAAAGTCTGAGAAGATGGAAGGATCTCCCATGTTCTTGGATAGGCAGAATTAATATAGTCAAAATGGCCATACTACCAAAAGTGCTATACAAATTCAATGCAATTCCAACTAAAATTCCAATGACGGACCTCATAGAAATAGAGCAAGCAATCATGAAATTCATTTGGAGGAATAAGAGACCCAGT